>CAUYRB010040179.1:0-17240 GCA_963574695.1 Propithecus perrieri
CTTTCTAATGTAGATTAATCTAGCCTTTCGGTGGTTCTTTTAATTTTCTTCTACATTCTTCAATGTAAATCAACAGGATAGAATTCTGTTATACATTGTTTGATCCAATAAAGGCAGGTATCTTTACAGCCTCCTTCCTTCCTCTGACTTCAATAAGGAAAGAGCCCCTCGTTCTTGGCTAAAAAACAGCTATCACAAAACATAGGCACTACAACCAGAAGACATAACCTCCAGTCCATCCGTGGTTTTATGTACACACACACATTGTATCTAGGGCTTTAGTAATTAGGATTTAAATTCATCATCGAGTTAGAAATCAGGAGTCTCACTTGGGCTGAGAAAATTTCTTTCAACTATTAACACTGTTCAGTTTAGACCCTCATCTACACATAAGAAAATATAACCAAAATCCGACCAAACACTGGGGAGTCGGGGAACAGGATGAAAGACAGGAACCAAACACTGCAAACAGGTGAATAAACCCCAAGCAAACAGAATTAACACACAAAGAAACTTAAAGAGATTCAAGAGAATATCATATGAATTTTTTTAAAAAGGAAATAGTTACTATGAAAAAGAAGCAATCCCAGTTTTGGGAGATCAAAAGTGATTATCAAAAAGAAAAATACAGTTTAAAATATGGGCTGAACAGCAGAATGAACACAACTAAAGACTGAATCAGTAACCTGGAAAATCAAGTTAAGGGATTCTCATTGCAAAAAGCAAAGAGTTGAAAGTTGTAAGAAAAGTTGAAACAGGGACTAACTCTAAAAATTCAAAAATCTGTTTAAAATGGTGCGAGAAAGAGAAAACACAAACGGGGAAAAAATAAAGAAATAATGTAAGAAAGATGGGAATCTTTAGATTGTAGGTCCCACCAAGTACTATGTGGGAAATAATGTTTTTAAACCATACCTAGGCATATCCTGGTGAAATTTCAGAACTCCAAGGATAAAGAGAAAATTTTAAGAGCCTCCGAAGAGAGAAAAAAAGTCACCTACAAAAGCACAAGTAAAATCAGACGCATCAGCAATGTTGAAGAGGGGTAACGTCTTTAAGTTTTGTGCAAAGAAAATGGTTTTTGAGAGTCAAACTATTAATTATGAGAGCAAAATAAAATAATTTTAGACATTTAACTCCATATGTCCTATGACAAAAATTACAGGCATAATTAATATAATAAATAATAATAAATCAAATATAATAAATATTAATAAATTCAACATAATAATAATAAATCATAAATCATAATAAATCAAATGGAAAATAAGAAGAGGTTCCACAGGGTTCCAGAAAGAGTGGCTGAGGAATATCACCAAAAGAAATAAAAAAAGAAAAAAATTCCTTAATCCATTTGAATGCTTCATTTTAAAAAGTCTCCTTCAAGTAGCAAATTTTTAATAACATCAGATCATATTTCCTTTGTTATGAACTGAATCAAATGATAAGTTCTACAGTGAATAATGTTTATATAACCATAACAAATTAAAAGTTGTTTTTTATTTTCCATTTATAGAGTCACCTATTAAAAAGAATGAAGACTTAATTATACTTACAAAACAGAAGGTAAATGTTATAAACCTTTACCCTGTAAGAATAATAGCTCTGAAAATTTAAGACGGGGAGGAAAAGAAAAGGTTAAAGGAGAGGAATGTTCTCATCTCCTTAAGTACATGTGCAGGCCAGGCATGGTGGCTCACACCTGTAATCCCAGCACTTTGCGAGGCCAAGGTTGGGAGGATTGCTTGAGGCCAGGTGTTGAAGACCAGCCTGGGCAACATAGCAAGACCCTGTCTCTACCAAAAAAAGAAAAAAAAAGAGCGAAGTACACCTTAAAATTATCGTAAGCAGTAGAAGAATTTAACACAGGAATGGTTATTAGAGGCTCTCTCTGGGTAGTGGTAGAAAACTGGGAGAGATACTTTTACTTCTTTTGTGATATTACTTTCAAGTTGTAAAATTATGGGTGATTATTTTTTGCTGTTTTTTTCTGTATTCTCTCCTATATTTACATTCAAAGACCTTACCCTTTAGGCCATGCAGAGCCACTGAATATTCTTAAGCGGACAGTACAAATGAAATGTAAAATAGCGCTTTTAGGAACATTACTAAGTTGCAGAGAGTGGCCTGGAGTGGACAGACTGGTAAGAGGGAGCCTGGTTAGGGGGTAATTCACTCCATCTGCATGCTCCCATTTGATATCTACTGCATACTGCCTGGAAATGATTAGTGTCTTGAATGTTAAAAAAATAACTACCACTATTCGCCCACTCTACAGTACCGAGATTTCAAGTTTTCACTGTCAAATCTTTGTTCTCTTTTCCTCTCTTCCTCGCTGCTCAAGACCTATAATTTCTTTGAAGCCTTGTTCAAGTCTCAACTCCTGCATAAAGCCTTTTCCAAGTGCCCTATCTTTTAGAATGTTACAAAGCCAGAGGGAATTTCTTCTCTACTCTGCACTCAGAAAATAAATTGTATATTTGCTGCTATGAATACAATAAGTTTGATATTAGCTGAAATGTAAAGATCAGAGACTATTCTTCTCTGAAGCACCTCATATAACATCATAAATAATTCAATCCCCTTCAACTGCTGGAATTTGTCAGTTTGGCCAAATACATGTAGAAATGGTCTGAAATTAATACACCTAAGTGTTGTGTTTTTTCCCCAAATGACCAGTGCTTGTTTCTTACCTGATATATTGATTCACGGCCAGAAATTTGTTTTACTAAAAGTTTAGCATCTTCTTGACTTTTGACGTAGCCTTTTGTGATACTATACATCAAGCTGAGGCGTTTTTTGATCTGCACATCTGCGATATCTACCAGCACTGGTATTATTAGCTGGAATAATAGGGAGGTAAAAAAAAAAAAAAAAAAAGAACCTGTAAATTTGATGGCACAAAGCACCCTCTAAAGCAGAAGCTCTCGAAGTGTTGTCTCTAGACCAGCGACAGCGGCACCTGCTAGCAATGCACATTCTTGGGCCCCGCCCCAGACTCGCTCAATCAGATGCCCCGGAGTGGGGCCCAGCGGTCGGTGCTTCAACATCCTCCAGGGGAGTCTGTGCATACTCAGCTTTGAGATCCACTCCCTAAAGAAATTAAAGCCTAATGAACAACTGACTTTGTCAGCCTTAGGGGGAAGTTTCTAGCATTGCCTTTTCCCTCATTCTCTGTACGCCCAGATTTCAGGAGACAAGACTGGTGGCACTGTAACCTAGGTGATAGTTACTAACGGAATAAATCATCTCTCCGCACCTTCGTTTCTTCACATGTGAGATAAGGAGCTTAAAGTATCTAAGATCCTTCTTAGCACTAGATTTCTCTAATCATAAGCCGAGGCAGGCCAGTGTAGCGACATAAGAGAATAAGATTTTAAATATAAACCTCCCTGGGTTCAAATACCAGCTCTCCTAGTCACCAGCTCTGTGATCTTGAGCAAGTTACTCAGTGTCTTTGAGGACTTGGTTTCCTCACATGTAAAATGAGGAAAATAATATCTAAATACCGGAATTCCAATGAAGCTGCTTCTCAAAAGCAATGCGGTCAATCACACAGACAGGGGGCTTCCCGCAGAGTTCAAGTTGTGTCAGAGCACAGGGGCAGGTGGTGAGGGACTGGGTAACACGGGAGAAAAAAGTGAACAGGAAAATAGCACCACAGTGAACGAATTACAAGAGCAGAGAAAGGAGAGATTGTTTTAGCTGCTACGTTTACTCGTGAAACTTTCGGCAAAGGGAGGGATGTTTAAAGGGGATTCTTTCAAAGCTTTACCCCATGATGCACTGACATCCCCTGAGCTACCCCTTAGATCACCTGAAGATATCCAACATTCTTTCAAGTTTTCCAATGCAGATTTGTTTCTTTGGAAAGCTGCATTGTGCTGAGACTGGCTTTTAAGGCCCCTAACTTTACAGAGTGGTGACACCAACCACACAGGGCTGTTAAAATAATTTACTAGATAATGTATGTGAAGTGTTTAACATGGTTCCTGGAAAATAGTAAGTGCTCAATAAAAAAGCTAATCATAATAACATTAATTCTTTAAATACAGTTCATTGAGATTTTGTGAGAGCGTGCTAGACCAAAGCGGCAGCTGGAACAGAACATTGCTGGCCACAATCTAGATAGACTTGGCTTCCACGGTAATACATTTTTTAAATCTTTGTTTCATTTTAAGTATTTTTCACAAAATATTACTTCTAAAATAATTATTTTACATTTCTTAGCATAAGATAAATACTGATTACCTAAAGAAATTTCTACCTTCCATTTTAAGTCTCAGCCTTGCATTACACATTCTGATTTCTAGAGAAGTCTGTGTTATGGTAGAGTTATATCTTACGTGAGCACTTCACTCTAAACTCAGCTCATCAGGCAAAAATCACATAGAATCAAAATTATCCTTGGAAGCAGGTTTTGCGTACACAACTCTGTACGGTAATTCTTATGAACTCTAAAGTTTGGTTACACCAATATAGAGTAAAGGAAGGAACAAAAAAGAAAGTCTGTGCACACAAGCTAGAGATGCAAACAATTCTGCCTTAAAGATAACTATTAAATTGTAAAAAGGAATGAATCAATGTCTTCTGCAGCAATTTGGATGGAACTTGAGACCATTATCCTAAGTGGAGTATCTCAAGAATGGAAAAGCAAACACCACATGTGCTTTCAAATAATTTGGACCTAAGTGATAGGTACACATGGGCAGAGAAAAAAGTAAAAATCATTGGAAATAGAGAAGAGGGGACTGGGGAGAAGAGGAGAAGTAAAAACCTACCTAACAGGTATCATAAACATTATTTGGGCAAAGGGCACACTAATAGCCCTGACTAAAGCATTATTAAAGCTATCCGTGTAACAAAAACATTTGTACCCCCTTAATATTTTGAAATAAAAGAAAAATTTAAATAAATAAATAAATTGTATGGAGAATGGGGACTAGGTGGAGGATTCTAACGTGTGCATTTTGCCATCAAGGTTTACAGCAATTTTTTAAAAATGTTAAGCCCCATAAATTCAATACATACTAATAGGCTTGTTTGATGTAATCAGAATTAAACAACAACAAAAAAAACAGATTGGCAAGTGAAACCGTATAAAGTTCCCAAGTTAGAAACTTACATAATGCAAACTCCATTGGAAAGAAAGAAAGTAGGTGTAAGAGTTGAGACTGAAAATTTAAAAATCTCTCTTCAGAATCCAAACCAGAGCCATGCAAAGAAGGAGTAGTAATTGCTAAGGAGATTGAAGGCCATGGTAAAGTCCAATTCCATAGGCAGCCCGCTGTGTGACTGTGCGGTCATGGAGAAAATATTTTTGTCTCTGCACAGTTCAGGTGATATGAACAAGTTGAAACGCAGAGAACTTGTTTTTGGGTGACCCTGCTTCTAGTGGCACCAAGATTTTCATTCTTTCACTCAGCAAATATTTATGAAGCACTTACTTATGCCAGGCACGCTTCTAGAGCCATAGGTTGCATCAGTGACCAAAACAAAGACCCCTACCTCATGGAGAGTATGTACAACATACAGTAAACGGGTGATAAGCGCTTTGGGGAGAAAAATAGAAGTTAAGGAGGTGGAGGGGGATCAGGAGGATGGGGTGGAAATCTGGGGGTGTGGAGGGCGTTGCCATTTTACACAGCGTGGTCAGGGAAGGCTACTGTGACAATGTGAGATTTGAGCCATGACATGAAGAAGGTGACGGAATGAACCAAGTGGATACCTATTGGGAGAGTGCTATTCAATTTCTAGTCCAGAAAAAGAGACAGCTCCTTCCCTCATTTCTTTCAAAATAATGAGGTTTCTTAACTCATTTAACAAACAATGTAGGGAAAAAACCCTAATATTTAAAAATGTGAAGTCTTACCTTTAACATAGGAACAAATCTAATTATTCTCAAATATCCTAGTATTACTGTAAACTCAATAAGACCCAAGTTTTCTGGTCTCAATCTCACAAAGTATATACAAAAGACATCAACGATTCCAACAACCATAATTAAAAACTCCAAAATATTCCAAGGTTGTTGAAAATATCTCCTTTTCCAAATTATTATCTGTTTAGAAAACAAATAGATTATATGTCATTTCATAGCACCTATACAGTGATGTGGGGGGAAAAAATCTACAAATTTAACAGCTAAGTCCTCAACTACACATGAGTTATATTCCAAAGGTTGAGCTTTAAATTATTCATTTGGAAGCCTCCCAAAATTCTTTTTAATCTCCAATGTCAAAAATTATCATTTGATTCAAAATATATAATCTATAATGAAGCTAGAATGCTGAACACATTGATAAATAGCAGTAAACAGGTTCATTGCAATACTATTAATAATAAAGCATGAAAACAGTAATGCTGATAAGTCATCTTTGAAGAATTTATCCTAAGAAGTTGTTCTCATATTATGACAAGGACCTAGCAAACCAATTTGTTTTTATTCACTTATTTATTTCTTGCATTATTATAGAAAGTATTTGAGGGAAACATCCATGTCTGGATTTTCAATTCTCTTTTACCTGATCCTTGAGATTCTCTCTACTTTTATGATACTTATCTGATGTCCAAGACTGTGACTATTATACTGTTTTGTTATTAAACTCAGAAAATTCAAAAAGGTTACTAAAACTCCAGGATTTCATCAACTATTATAGCAAATGGCTACTGGTATCAAGTTATTTAAATAACATGACAAAAATGGATTCAAAATATGTTCTTTCTATAGAATACACTTCTATTTTAAACAGTACCTTCAATGTTGATTGTAATACATACAAAAACATAAAATAGTAGTTTATTGATATCAGTGCTGACACATTTAACTCTCTTGCCATTGGCCACATATGTATTATCATAGGATAAATATACATAAATGTTATAATATGTCCTGCATATTCAAATTCTTCAGAAAATATAATGTGATATACAAAAGTCAGAAATTTATTAGTCCTGAAAAAAAAATGAGATCAAATAAAATGTCAGATTGCTTAAAATTATGGCAATTAAGAGCTGAAGTTCAACATTAGTTTAAACAAATCATTAAAATTAATTGGAAGAAGACTATAAATAATATAGAAAAATAGAAAGCAATAATCAAAAGCATACTTTCTATAAATAAAAATTATAATGGAGAAAGATAAAAATATGACTCATTAATCTATATCAGGGATGGGGAGCATTTTTTAAAACCAAGGCTATAGTACTTAGGAAACAAGGCAAAGATTCCTAAATCAAAGCAAGAAACAAATTTAGGGAAATGCACATTGGCATTGGTTAAAATTGAGAACAGGAAAAAATATTCTATTCAATAATTACTATGACATATATTTCTTAAAACTTTTCAATCCATCTAAAGTAGAGCATAACAAAAAAGAGGTTCCTGGGAAATATGTCCAGACCTTAGGGTTTTAATTTTTTATTTTTCTGTTTAAACTTATTAAATAGAAGAGAATAAAAAATTATCAGAATTTGTTACAAAAGGTTTTGTTAACCCGCACTTAAAATCTAGCAGCATTAACACTCCTGGTATGTTCTTGTTTTGACATCTTCTATTGGTAGAAAAACCTTGTCTCTTCGCTATAAAAAGTATGTGAGGTCACAATTTATATAATAAAATAGAGTCTACCCACATTAAGTAAAATCCATATTTGGTGATATTTTGGCAAATTGGTTATAGGTATTATTAAGACCATGTTGTGTTTTTTCTAATTATAGACATTAACAGAACCATCCATGGTTCTGTTTCATCAGGCACAGATGAAATCAAACAGAGTTGGATCTAGTCCACCAGTTAGATATTTCTTACCCTTGTTCTATGTTATACCCAGAATATGTAAGCAGCCCAGTATACAATATGACCCTAAGACAGAGAAATTAAAACTTGAAGAATCCAAATATGACCATCGTTTTCTTCTTCTACCCTACTCGCTAATAGAGATGTTAATGAAGTTGCTAAAGCACAAAGGAGGAAGAGAAGCAAGCATTCTGTTCATCCCCACTCAGTCAATAAGGGTCGACCATTACCTTAGTTTTTTTAAATAAGAAAAATCAAGGTAATCTATTCTGACAATGTAGAAATGGTCATATTTTCAAGTATATTGCTATTAAAGGTTCACAGTACTTACCCAGGTAGAATAAAAGGTATCTTTTCTTTGTGACAGTCCAAGAAAGTTAAAAGGTTTTTAAACTTCATAAGCCAATTTCTGGCTCTTACATAAGTTGAAACATCATATATACTCATGAATCTAACAGAGAAAAATATACATGTGTGTTATAATAAAAAGCAAGTGTTATACTTAGGATAACATAAAAGGAGAAGTTATACCCAATATAAATTTAATATGAACCTCCTAAATATGCTCAGTCCCAAGCCTCTGCATCCATCCACCTATCCTCCCATGGTCATAGTACAGGAATATTTTCGTCATGAGACTCCTGCTTCTGCTGTTCCTGCAACCATTCCTGACCTGAGGTAGAACATAAGTACACCTTCTCTAGACCAGTTTTGTGAGGTTAAGAATCAAGCCTCTCTTTGTCATGTGTTGCCTAGACCACGCCTCTCCAAAACCCTGAAGGCCCTACCCTTCCCAAACTTTATCCCAGGGACTGATCATAGAGTCCCCAAATAGATTATCAGGTTGCTGAACTATTAACTGTCGCCCAGCCAGGATCTCCTATCATTGTTGCCCCATAGCTTTGTCTTAGACCATCCATTATCTCACGTTTTCCAGGACTGTGACCAGATATCAATAAATCTCTGACACTGCACTTTTCCCACCAGACTTAATTGCATCTATCAACAGGCAATTGGGTCAGTTCCTCCAGAGCCTGCTCCATCCCAGGGATCAGTCTAATAGCAGCCTCCAGGCTTCTGTACATCCTCTATACAGAAATTTAATGAATATAGTATAAAGGAAAAATAATTATAAGAGTAATTGAAGCTATACAGGTTCCATTTTATGGCCCCCCTAATCTCTTATCTAATTACACTGCAGTCAGATCTTCCTCCAGAATTCTCTAATGTTGCCAAGGTTATAAAACTTCAGGGGGAAAAAATATAAACAAGTAATATGGAAAATACATGGATAGATGGATGGACGGAAGGATGGACAGATGGACAGACAGAAGATATGTGGATATAGATAGATGAGATAATAGATTGATCAATCTGGACATTTAATTCTCATTTTGCTCATTCTTTATCATCTGTTCAATTTTGGAAATATCAATTAAAGAAGTGTTACACTCACTTTCCTCGGATGTGGCAATAGCTTTTGGTTGCACCAATTAATATCCGAGCTGCCTCTGCTTCAAGGATTCCATTGTTACACTGTTTTTCAAAGCTACTCTAAACATACAATTTTAAACAAAAATTATAAAAGACCAAAACATAAAGGTAATGTACTATTCTTAACCCTTACATAACCCTCACTATTATTACTGAACTCAATATATGAAAATATACTATTACAAGGAAGTGTTACATTCAATATTTCCTCTTGGAGAATCTCCAAAAAGTGCCCTAGTAGGAAATAAATTTCATTTGGTTCATTATTCAATATTTACTGAATACTCATTTTTAACAAAATATAGATAGTCCTGAATGTTACAAGAGATACAAAGGTTCCTAGCTTCAAGAAAATGAAAATCTATGCAACTCATAGAGTTTTCTTCAATAATATAAATAGCATCAGTAACATCATTTTTCTACATCAGAATAGAGAGTGCAAAATATTGATTCTAAGTGTAACTAATCATTTCAACCCCATAAAGAACTATTTAAAGAGAAAGATAGACTGTATTTTTCTGTCAATCCTCCCCCCAAAATAGGAGAAAAATTACACCTTTTACATGCCACTGACACTAAACTCAGAGGTTAGAGTTACCTCCTGGGAATACTGCCTAAACTTTCTTCTTCACATACTGACCAGTACTCTTGCCTATCCTTTGTTTAGAAATGTTATCTTCAACCTCCACTACATTTAGCATATTTTCTCAAGTTTTACAGTTTTCGGGATGATAGTCATTGCAAAAAAGGAGGGAATTCACTCCGCTTATATCTCGAGACAATGGCCATCCATTCATCAGCTCCTTTTCCAGGAGATAGAAAAATGATCCACCAATAGCAGCTTTAATAAAACATATGCAAACTCTGAAGCTGCCTTCCAAAGGGCACGGTGGCAGCATCTTCCAACCAAAAAAAAGTCCCAGACCAGATGGTTTCACACCTGAATTTTACTAGACCTTCAAAGAACTGGTACCTATCCTGTAGAAATTATTCGCTAACATCAAGAAGGAAGAAATTCTCCCCAACATGTTTTATGAAGCTAACATCACTTTGATACCAAAGCCAAGAAAGAATTCAACAAAAAAAGAAATTGCAGACCAATATCCCTTATGAATATAGATGTAAAAATTCTCAATAAGGCCAAGCGTGGTGGCTCACGCCTATAATCCTAGCACTCTGGGAGGCCGAGGTGGGAGGATCACTCAAAGTCAGGAGTTCAAGACCAGCCTGAGCAAGAGTGAGACCCTGTCTCTACTAAAAATAGAAAGAAATTAGCTGGACAACTAAAAATATATATATATATATAAAAATTAGCCGGGCATGGTGGCACATGCCTGTGGTGTCAGCTACTTGGGAGGCTGAGGCAGAAGAATTGCTTGAGCCCAGCAGTTTGAGGTTGCTGTGAGCTAGCCTGATGCCACGGCACTCTAGCCCAGGCAACAGAGCAAGACTCTGTCTCAAACAAACAAACAAAAAAAAATTCTCGATAAAATCCTAGCAAACCAAATTCAGCTGCTCTTCAAAAATATAATCCATCATGACCAAGTGGGCTTCATCTAAGAGATACAGGGATGGTTCAACATACACAAATCTGTAAGTGTAATTCACCACATAAATAAAAGCAAAAACAAAGAACATATTATCCTCTCAATAGATACAGAAAAAGCATTTCACAAAATTCAGCACCATTTTATGATAACAATGCTTAACAAAATAGGCACAGACGGGACTTACCTCAAAATTATTAAAGCCGTATACAACAAACACACAGCCAACATCATACTGAATGGGAGAAAATTGCAAGCATTCCCACCTAGAACTGGAACCAGACAAAGTTGCCCTCTATCACCACTTCTATTTAATATAGTGCTGGAAGTTCTAGCCAGAACAATCAGACAAAAAGGAAATCAAGGGTATCTAAATGGGGAAAGAAGAGGTCAAACTATCATTCTTTGCTGAAGATATGATCTTATATCTAGAAAACCCAAAAGATTCTGCCAAGAGGCTACTGGAATTGATAAATAAATTCAGCAAAGTCTGAGGTTACAAAATCAATGTACACAAATCAGTAGCATTAATATACACCAAGAACAGTCAAACTGAGAACCAAATTAAAGACTCAATACCTTTCACAATATCAACAAAGAAAATAAAATACCTAGGAATATATTTAACTAAGGAAGTGAAAGACCTCTACAGGAAGAACTACGAAACACTGAGGAAGGAAATAGCACAGGACATAAGCATATAGAAAACCATACCATGCTTATGGGTCAGCAGAATCAAACATTGTTAAAATATCTGTACTACCCAAAGTGATCTACATATTCAATGCAATCCCTAGTAAAATGCCAATATCATTTTTCACAGATCTAGAAAAAATAATTCTACTCTTCTTATGGAACCAGAGAAAACCTCATATAGCCAAAGCAACCTGAAACAAAAAGAACAAATTGGGAGGCATCAATTTACCAGACTATAAGCTATACTACAAGGTTACAGTAACCAAAATAGCATGCTACTGGCACAAGAACAGAAATCTAGAATCAGAACAAAGAACCCAGATATAAAACCATCCTCATATAGCCATCTGATCTTTGACAAAGTAGACAAAAACATACATTGGAGAAGAGAATCTCTATTCAATAAATGGTGCTGGAATATTGGATAGCTACATGTAGAAGACTTAAACAGGATCTGCATCTCTCACCACTCACAAAGATCAACTCATGATGATAACAGACTTAAACCTAAGGCATGAAACCACAAGAATTCTAGAAGAAAATGTTGGAAAACTATTATAGACACCAGCCTAAGCAAAGAATTTATGAAGAAGATCCCAAAAGCAATCACAGCACAACAAAAACAGATAAATGGGACCTGATCAAATTAAAAAGCTTCTGCTCCTCCAAAGAAACTGTCACAAGAGCAAATAAACAACCTACAGAATGGGAGTAAATATTTGCACCCTGTACATCCAACAAATGGCTGATAACTAGAATCTATAAAGAACTCAAGCAAATCAGCAAGAAAACATCAAGTAACCCCATTAAAAAGTGAGCAAATGACATGAACAGAAACTTTTCAAAAGAAGACAGACTATAAACACATGAAAAAGTGCTCAACATCTCTAATAATCAGGGATATGAAAATCAAAACCACCCATGAGATATCACTTAATTCCAGTGAGAATGGCTTTTATCAAAAAGTCCCAAAACGATAAATGTTGGCATCAATGCAAAGAGATAGGAACACTCATACACTGCTGATGGGACTGCAAACTAGTACAACCTCTGTGGAAAGCAATATGGAGATACCTCAAAGAGCCAAAAGTAGAACTACCTTTTGAGCCAGCAATCCCATTACCTGGCATCTACCCAAAGGAAAAAAAGAAATTCTATAAAAAAGACATGTGCACTAACCAGAATGTTTACAGCAGCACAATTCACAATTGCAAAGACGTGGAATCAACCCAAGTGCCCATAATTCATGAGTGGATTAATAAAATGTGGTATATGTATACAATGGAGTACTACTTAGCCATAAAAAGATAAATTAATACCTTTTGCCAAAATCTGGATGGAACTGCAGACCATTCTCCTAAGTGAAGTATTGTAAGAATGGAAAAACAAACACCACATGTACTCACTATTAAATTGGAACTAACTGATGAGCATACAAGTGCACAGAGGGAAGTAAAACTCAATGAAAAGCAACTGGGGGGTGAAGCGGAGGGGAACTAACCAACCTAATGGGTACTATGAACACTATTTGGGTGATGGGCACACCTATAACCAGGACTCAAGCATTACAAAAATGATCCATGTAACCTAAAACATTTGTACCCTCTCAATATTTTGAAATTTAAAAAAAAGGATACAACCAAAGAGCTTCTCACCTCGACCAAATGCAAATCATGAGATACTGGACTTTGAGTCTGAGAGCATAATTGGATGAAGCTTTTGGAGGTCTTGGAAAAGGGCGAGTGTATTTTGCATGAAGGAGGGGTATAAGTAATTATGGCCAGTGGGCAAATGTGGTACATTAAAATGGCTGTAAATTCTTTGCCTTTCCTACCATCCAGAGGTTGAGTCTATTGTCCCACCGCTTGGATTGATGTAGCCTTGTTGACAAGTCTGGCAGTTATGCACTAGCTTTTGGCTGTGTGCCTCAGTTTTCCTCTATGTGGCCTCTCATTCTTCAGAGGCTAGGCCAGCTTCCTTGCCTGACAATATCAGGCATTCAATGTGGAAGAAAGTGGAAGCTACAAATCTTCTCAAGGCCTAGGCTCAAGAATATTCAAAAAATTACTTTTGCCACATTTTATTGCATCAAAACAAGTCACAAGAGCAGCCCAAATTCAAGAGGTGGGGATAAAACCACTGCTTCTTATTAGGAGGCTCTGCAAAGAATTTGTGGCCATACTTAATCTTGTACTATGGATGAGAGCCTTTCAAACTCTGAGAATTATTTTATTTTATTTTTTATGTATTTTATTATTTTTGAGACAGAGTCTCACTCTGTCACCTGGGCTAGAGTGCCGTGGCATCGGCCTAGCTCATAGCAACCTCAAACTCCTGGGCTCAAGCAGTGGTCCTCCTGCCTCAGCCTCCCAAGTAGCTGGGACTATAGGCATGCACCACCATGCCTGGCTAATTTTTTCTGTTTTTAGTAGAGATGGGGTCTCACTCTTGCTCAGGCTGGTCTCGAACTCCTGAGCTCAAGCGATCCTCCCACCTCAGCCTTCCAGAGTGTTAAGATTATAGGTGTGAACCACCACACCTGGCAGAGAATATTTTAAATTAAGTGTAGAAATGTTTAAAAGAATGAAAATAAATTTTCTATTAAGAAGAAATATGTTCTTCAAAAAGAAAAAGTGAAAGAAGAAGGAATTTATAGGTTAAAAGATATTTAAAGGACATATCAGTTAATTGCAATGTGTGGACTTTATTCAAGTTCAGTTAGAAAATATAAACTATAAAAATAAACATCACATTTATGAGACAATTGAAAATTTTATTATTGACTCAATATTTCATGTTACTAATGATTATTCCCTTTTAGGTATAATAGTATTTTACTGTATTTTTTAAAAGACTTTAAAATTTAGAGATACATACTGAAATATTTACAGATGAAATGATATGGTATCTAGGATTTGTTTCAAAATAGTATGGAAGGTGGAGGGCTGAATGAGGATTGGGATAGGGCAGGATTGGTCATATGTGGATGATTTTTCAGGCTGGGTGATAGGTTCATGGGGGTTTATTACACTATTCTGCCTACTTTTGTATCTGTTAGGAATTCTCCATAATGACATTACGTTTTTAAAAGAAACTAAAAAAGAAAAACTCTGGACATAATGAGGATTTTATACACTTGTCATATTGAATAAAATTTGTTCTACTAGAATATAGCCCCAATATAAAATGTGCAATTTGATAACTTGATTTAAATTTGATTTTACCAAGTAATTTTCTTAGGTTTACAGTGGAACATTTAAATATTGGTATTACAACATTTTAAGAGAATTTTTGATTTACCAGATTTATTTTAACTTATTACATTTCTCTTTTTTGTATTTTTTTAATTTAAATAGATTTAGGGGATACAAGCGATTTTGGGTTACATGGCTGAATTGCATAGTGAGAAGCCTGGGCTTTTAATATACCCGTCACCGGAATAGTGTGCATTGTACCCAATAGGTAATTTTTCATCCTGCACCGCGCTCCAACCTTCCCCCCTTCTGAATCTCCAGCGTCCATTAAGTCACTCTGTATGACTATGTAGACCCATTGCTTAGCCCCCATTTGAAAGTGCGAACACGCTTCCCACATTTGGGGAAATTGCAGGGGCCAGCACATCCGGAGCGCAATGGATAAGCCTTGTCCTCGGGAAACCACCTTTGTGATCATGGTGCCTCTTCTGCCAGGTAAATATTAATTTATTACATTTCTACAAGTTAAATAGGCATGTGAGAGAATTTTCTGTAAAAGGAACTCAAATGTGTTAAATTTATAAAAGCAGTTTCAAATATTTGAAGACGTTTAATTATCTAAGTATGTAAATGGTACCAGATATTATTCTAAGGACTTTCAAAAGTGACTGCTAAAACTTGCTAAACTTACAATAAGTTTAGGTTTGTAAGTTGAACTTAAAGCCTAAGGAACAAGTTTTTTTATTAAACTTTAATAAATCACACAGTAATTTTAACAACCAATATACTACTAAAAGGTGAAAAAAAATTTCTAGTCACCTGAAAACTATATGTAAGGATTAAAAGCATTGCAAGAAAAGAAATTTAAAAGTGGTTGATGTGAATAGTACCAACCATTTGTATTACAGCTACGTGCAATCTGGCTTCTTCTATTAAAACTTCATCTGTTGGGGACTCCTCTTTCTTGTTACTTGAAGTGCAGGAAAACTGAAAAGTATCAGACTAAGTTATAAAACATAAAGAGATAAAGTTTAAAAATAAGCAAAAATAATTAGGAACTGGCAAATTCTATACCCAAAAGGATTTCAGTAACTCCTATCATAATTGCTGAAATTGCTAAAATGACTCCTATAAATTGCTATGTATAACTTGGATAATGTTTTTCCACATAAGAAGTGTTGCTTTCAACTGTGGTGAAGTAAATATTCATTTGGGGAGATTTAGAAGCCAAATTCTCCAAACCCATCTATGTTTGACTGCTTTCTAAATCAGCCTGTGTTGTCTGCTTTTTATGACACTTCTACAGGGAGAGATCTCTCATTACCTTCACCTATCGGAAACATCATCTTGCCAGAGACCATTAATTGATATTCGACCAGCCAGTTTGTAAAATCATCCATTCTCCTGTTACTTGGCAAATAAGGTTGAATTACCAAGACCTTCTCTTTAGAGACAGAACTCAGAGAAGTCATTTCACCAAAATAGCAAAGCTAGTAATATCTCCGCTCAGTTTTCTGACAGCTGAATCACGTTTTTTACAATAGAATAAAGCAAGAGAGCCAGACAAAGGAAAGGAAAGGAAAGGAAGACTATTTTTTGCCAGGTATCAACTCACGGGAATGATATATTCAATGTTTGTTTTTTCTTCTACGAAGGTCCAATTAACATTTGTCAACATTTTTTCTGTTTTAGATAAAGTTATTGTGTTTTGTATCATCTCCTGTATATGCTGACTGACACTTTCGATGGCCATTTGTCTTGGGAGAGAAATAGCACACAAACCTGTAACAAAGACAAGAAAGGCCCTTTATAGTGAAGACTGCAAAGGAAAGCAAAAATTGTTGCATGATTATGCAGTGAAATCTTGACATCACTTGCATAGAAAGACCAGAGTGGTTAGAATAAGGACGATTTTTGTCCAAAATTTTCTAGAAAACTACCCAATGGCCTGTTTCCTTTTGGCTATATAGCTCAACTTTATCGAACTCAACTACTAAAGAATGTTTATTAGTTTCCTTTCCTTCCCTATAGCTGAAGACATGACTTATTACTTCAAGGCACCCAATCAGTATTTCTCAAAGTGTAGAAAAATATTTGTGTCTTCTACAGGTAGAAGGGCTGCTTATTAAACTATGCAAATTCCTGGGCTCCACCTTATACCTACAGAATCAGATTGGCCTGGGAATTTGCATTTTAACAAGTTTTACAACTGCTTCTCATATACGGTATCTCAAAATTTAAGGGCCACTGGCTGGGCACGGTGGCTCACGCCTGTAATCCTAGCACTCTGGGAGGCCGAGGCGGGCGGATTGTTTGAGCTCAGGAGTTCGAGACCAGCCTGAGCAAGAGCGAGACCCCATCTCTGCTAAAAATAGAAAGAAATTAATTGGACAACTAAAAATATATAGAAAAAATTAGCCGGGCATGGTGGTGCATGCCTGTAGTCCCAGCTACTCGGGAGGCTGAGGCAGAAGGATTGCTTGAGCCCAGGAGTTTGAGGTTGCTGTGAGC
>CAUYRB010040180.1:0-22016 GCA_963574695.1 Propithecus perrieri
CAGGGCTAGCTGTAGGATCTTCAAACTTTCAGTGGGTATTGACAGGTGGCACTTCAAGATAAACATTCAGCCCCAGAAAAGTGACTATAGTCAAAATAAGTTAGGGTGTACTTTAAAATAACTAAAAGAGTGAAATTGGAATGTTCCTAGCATAAAGAAATGATAAATGCCTGAGGTGATGGATACCCCAGTTACCCTGATTTGATTAATGCACATTGTGTGCCTGTATCAAAACATCACATGTACCCTGTAAATATATACAGTGATTATGTACCCATAATAATTAAAAATAAAAAATTTAAAATGGAAAAAAAGGTAAACATTCAGTAGGTATTGACAGGTGGCGCGGAAGAACATACCTTGTGCTCCTCAGAAACGAGGATGGTTTGTAACTCAGGGACGCAAGCGTAAATCCAGAGCTTTCTCCTCTGTTGTGAAGACTCACTCACCCGTGGCTTTGGAGGTTGGCCCTTGCTGTGGGCTCCCGTAGCTCTGCCCATCTCTCTGCTAGAGGACTCGCCCTGTATCGCAAGTCTCCAGCTCCCTGCTCCCTCGAGCTGCATTCCAGACCTGGCAAAGTGCCAGTCACACCGGGTCGCTGGCAACTGGATGTTGGGTGAATGAGTAAATGAAAATGCTCCTTCTCCGCGCTCGTACATGAGGACACGAGGCACCCAGAGCAAGGGAGCCACGGCACCACAGGTGATCCCAGGGTCCAGGGCCTCCGAAGAGAGGAAGAGAGGACCAGGGCTCCACTGGCATGAAATTCGCAGATCCTTCTTCGCTATGCTCCCCAGCCTAGCTCGGTGGGAAGGATTCTTGTGGCAGAGACCTAGGGTCTCAACGAATATCCCTCCTAAGGAAAACAGAATCTTCCCTACGAACTACCAGGTGCTTGAGGTTCCAAGGAACATAAAGGAAAGAGAGGCGGACTTGGTTTCCTTCTCTGATGCCACCACTCATTGGCTGGGCGACCTCGGGTACATCATGGAACCTTTCTGAGCTCCATTTTCCTCATTTGTGAAGTGGTGGTTACAATAGTGTTTACTACGTACTAGCACACTTGGAAGTTCAAACAAGATATGCAAAGGGCACCACATAAAATTGTAAAGTGCTATGAAATGTTAGCTAACTCCATAGTTTCTTTATATTATGGCTCTGGTCCTTACAGACACACTTTTGCCTAAATTATCTTAATGTGGGTATGGGAAAAGGAAAGGGTGCTGGGAGCTTAAGGGGGAGCTTGGTAAGCCATTGGGGGGCAGAGAGAGGAGAGAGGCTGGACACACTGAGGTTTAGACACTATGGCACTGATGTGGCCCATGGCAGACCCCTCTCTAGAGACCCCCAATATCGGGCTCTTGGGGCACCTCGTTCTGCAGCTCCTCACCTGCCACCTTGTGCTGTCCACACTCACTGTGACCCCCATGCTGACTCTTCTCGATGTCACGGTCCTGGGGCTCGTGAAGCCTGATGAGGAGGGGGCGGTGGGGAGAAGTCACAATGCCCCCTTCTCCCCTCCACTCTGCCAGTGATTGGACAGAAACTGAGCCATGAGCACAGCCTTCCCCTGACCATCTCTGAGGAACATCGTGCAATTAAAGGCCTGACAGTTGCCATCTGTCCTGTCCTTCTCCAGTCGCCCAGGGCGCAGGGATTCAGAGCCGGCACATTGTGATACTCTACAGTGCTCGTGTCACCCCTGATTTCTTCCAGAAAGTCATTAAGCAGACCTGTGTGGGAGCTGCTGCAGTGTCTGAAAACTACCCCCAGGGCAGGCAGCAACAGAGGTGGTGAGAACGCACTAGCATTCCTCAAGTTCAAGGAAATCGGGAGCAATGTAAAGTCAGACAAGGGTGAGCTGGACTTAGACCCCAAATGCCCTCATTTTTGTCTTTCCTCTTTGGCTCCTTCCATCTAAGATTGAGCCCCAGATCTTACTTGGGACTGCAGAATCACAGACAGTATGGAATGTGTCTTAGTTTAGGTTTTCCCAAAGGCTCAATCTGAAACAAGAGCTTGGCTGCAGGTGGTTTATTTGGGAGAGGACCCAGGGGTCTGAGAGGAAAAGCCAGTCACGAGATGCATGGATAAGCTGGTTGTCCCTGCAATGAGCTGGAATTCAGCCCCACAGAAAGAAGCACCATGTCGCATGTGCCTCAGGATTGTCCCACTGGAGGCCGGGCCGTTTGGCCACCTGCTCCCATCACCCTGGTGCATTCGTTGCCGTGCACGTCTGGCTTGCCACCCGCATGAGTTTGGGCAAAACCATGAGGCAGTGTGGCAGAGACACCTCAAACACTTGGTGTGGGAGGCTGGCAGCTCTCAGAGAACTGTCCCTCACAGCTGTTCTGAGGTCAGGTCCCAGGGATGCATCAGCATTGGCTACAAAGAGCTGGAGTTCTTGGAAAGGGACTTCTCCATCTAGGCACAAAGAGGCAGGAACGGGGACTCCCTTTGTCCTTTTGACACTTGTCCTTTTCCTTTGAGAATCAGTTCATGGGTTCCCTGCTCTGGGATGGCTTTGCTTGACCAGGCACATTAAGGGACACCTGGAATCCTTCTCATGACCTCATACCTGGCTCAAGGAGTGTCCATATCACGTTGCCCTCCCGATGCATGTTTTCCTGTCTTCCTTATCAGACCTAAGTCTCTCTCTGAAGCACAAGGGACCATAACTGCTTCTTCTTTGTTTCCTGAATACTTAGAAAACTACGCAACATACAATAATTGTTGGTTAGATCATTACTTTTTTATTCATGCATTTGACGGGGCCTCCCTGGGAAAGTGCCTTTACTTATTATCATTGCTGTTGACTGCGCAGGAGGTAGCAAACTCTGAGCTTTAGGAAGTCTTGGAAGAAAAGTGATCAAGGGCACAGGTACCAATCAAGGACTATTGCAATGGTCCAAGAAGTGATCAAGGCCTGGCACCAGGATGTAGGAGGACCAATGTAGAAAGATAAGATACAATGTTGAGGGATAAACTCCTGGCCTCAGCCTCTGATCTGGGAGAGATCTTTAGCAGTGGGTGACGTACACAGCAGAGTCATGTTCAGTGGCTGCACGCAGACTAGGTAGGGGCTTGGCATCCACCTGCTTTGAGGATGCGGGGACCACTATCATCTTCCCCACTCCACCCACTTATATAACTGTTTGAGTCTCAAGCCCCAAGTGAAGGGACAGGGATTAACTACTAGTGGAAAAGCAACTTAAAATTTGTCTCCTAGAGCCACATCCTGCTAATGAAGTTTCCTTAATACCTGAAGGCTTTTAATCAAAGTTTTATCAGTCTTTATATTGACTATCGTGTGATTCATAGTTCAAGGTGACTTTGAACTTCAGCTGATTATGTTAATCTTGCTTCCTCACAAATCACTACTGATGCTGCAAAGATACATGAAAAAGGTGTCATGTTGCTTAAATTATTGAACAGCTGGGAATAACCTATATGTACAACAATAGGGGATTTTTGAATGAGCTGAATGATGTATTTGTATATAAGCATCCATTTGTATTTACCTGAAGTGTTGTTTAAAATATTGGAAAACCAGAAGTGATCTACATGCCCAACAACAGGAAATTCCCTGAAAAGAAAAGAAACCTAATGTGTGTGCTACATCCGTACAGTAGAAAACAATGAGGCCACTGAATTGCCCCTGATCCATTAAATATGATATTGTCAATGTGTATTTGTTGACATGAAGCTCTGTTCATAATATACTAAAAATATGTTTAATGTTTAGTTAATGCTTAGTAGTATGTTTAATTTTTAGTAAATATGTTTACTAAAATATGTTTAATTTGTTATGAAATAAACAAATTAAAAATCAGTATGCACACCGTGATCAAATTGTTTTCCCTATAATTATTTAAACATGAGTGAAAAGATCTGCAATAATAATCTCCAACTATTTACTGTGGTTATTTCAAAGTGGTAAAATTGTGAGTGATTCACCACCACCACCCTGTTTTTGGTCTGTTATTTATAATTTTTCTACAAGAAGTCTGTTTCATTTGTGGGTAGAATAATTAAAAAAAAGTTTTTGCAAGATAACTGGAAACTAGCAGCACCCTAGATGTTTAAGCAACGTGGTTTAGGAATATGCTGCTCACCCGGAGGCCGGTCTGTGTCGCCAGTCTACCCAGGCTCTCTGGCTGCTGTTCCACCCAGCCTTTGAATGACTCCCACCTCCCGGGTGCAGCCCCACCCAGCATCACCACTGCAGTGAATGGGGCACTGGGTGAGAAGCCCCTCCCGCTTTGCTCTTTCCTTGCAGACCCCAGAGCCCCCAGAAATCCTGCAGCCGCCAGAGGGCCCAGAGAGGCGGAGGTGTCCAGCAAATGGAGCCGCAGCCTAAAGCCACATAAATATTAAATCTCCCAGGAACCAAAATCTTCTGGGAGGGGCCGTCTGTGAACAGGGAGGAGGAGCCATCCATCACAAGGAGACAGACAGTCCCAGGGGAGGTGGACAGCGGGGGAGGGGTGAGGGAGGAGGTGCCCCAGAGATCTGGGCTGCAGCCCGGCTGGGCCTGGGCGGGATGGTGGAGCCAGGCCCTGTGAAGGGTCTTCATGACCCTTCCTCACAAAGGGAAAAAAGGCCTTTTATGATAAAGGGATAAAGAAAGAGGGCATAAAGATGTTGTTGATGGCACTGATAGTTTTTCAAACCTTTTTCCATCGGCAGAGCAATAACAACCTTTCTAGTACTGGGTACAGTTATGGGGTTTCCCCAAAAGAAACAACTAACTCCTTAAGACAGTGTTGAGCTGTGCTCTGATAGGAATCTTAATATTTTTTGTTCTCAAGGGAAAAGACATATTCACTGTGCAAATGTTTCTATAAGGAGGATCCCGTGTGGGGCAGGTGTTGATGGCCACGAATAACACAGGCGGGGCCCCCTGCTAGGAAGTTCACCTTGACCTGGGCGGGAGAGGAGAAAGTCCCAGTCTATATGGATCCGAGAATACCTTCCCCACTCCCTGTGGTTGTCAAGCCGTGTGGATGGCTCATCTCTCTGGACACAGAATCAGGGACCATTTGGGCTGGGGGAGACCTTGGGGCTTCTTGTCCAAGCCTCTCGTTTCACAGTCCAGGAGGCTGAAGCACTCACACCCACCACTGCCTGCAGCACAAGGTGAGGACACAGGGGCTGACTTTGGGTGGCGGCTTGTGAAAGAGCCCCAAGTCACACAGCTGGGACCCCCGACTCTCATTCCAGTTCCTTTTTTCCCCCCTGTATCTTGTATGTGATTTTAACTCTGAGACAAATTAATAATTTATGTGGGATAGTAACTGAAAATCGTGCATCATCCCAACGTAGGCACCTGGAGGAGGACAGAGGGGCCGTCGGCTTCTCCTTTCAACCTGGGGTAAGCGTCCCCGTCCATTTCCTCGAGCCTCTCTCACAGGCCGTATGTGATTGGTCCAATTCCAGGACACTTATTAGCCCGTGTTCACAAGGATCAGTGACTCACCTTGGGTCCTCCCAGGCAGCAGAGCCTGAAACAAGGGCCTGCGCAGGATGGTTTATTTGGGGATATGATCCCACGGAGTGGAGGATGGAGAAAGTACACAAGGAAGGGGAGAAAGCCGATCCTAGGGTTACTGAGCTGGTTACAACTGTGGAGGACACAGTCGGGAACATATGAAAGGACCCTGAAATTGTCCACCCAAGCATTGATCCCCTGGGTCACTTACCCCTCTGGGTTGCTTAATCTCCTCACTCCAGATTTGCGCGTGTGGTAGAATGATGGCACAGGCTCCACGGCGCAGCAGAAAGCCCCAGGGCAGAAAGCAAAAGCGAGCAGGTGCAGCTGAGATGAGTTGCTCTCTAGATACATTTATGTGCACCCAGCCGGCTGCTAGAGTAATGGTCAAAACAAAAATGAAGGACAAGAGAATGTGAGATGGAGCGTGAAAAGTGATCGATACACCCGTGCATTAAAAGGCCATTGCATTCATTTTATGTGCCTTCTTGTGCCAGGGACACAGCCAGGTGATTGTGAGATCCCAAGACCTGGGTTTGGCCCAAGGCCCCGTAGGCAGTGGTTGTCAAACTGTGAACTTGCATCAGAATCCCCTGGAGGTTGGAGGGCGGGTTGGAACATGTATTATTGAGCCCCAACCCAGAGCTTCTGCTTCCTTAAGTCTTGGTGGGCCTGAGAGTTTGCATTTCTAACAAGTTCCCAGGTAGTACTGATGCTGCTAGTCTGGGAGCCACGGTTGGTTAAAATAGCAGCACCCTTTCCTCGTGTGCCATTGGCCATGGTGAACCTCGTGTGGAGAAGGGTAGATGCAACCTGTCAGGATGCTGACAGCCCTGGCCATGGTCCCACCGAAGAGTGTTCCAGGGCCCACTATTAACTCTTTGTAACATCAAAAACATCATCCTTCATTGCATCCACTTTGCAGTGAAAGCTGGATTTGATTGCAGATTTGATGTGGCAGTTAGATAGGGCATACAACATTTTTTTAAAAAACAGCTTTACCAAGGCATAGTTTACATATCATACAGTTCACCTATTTAGTGTATATTCAGTGCTGTTTAGTATATTCACAGAGTTGTGCAACAGTCACCACAGTCAATAATAGAACATTTTCATCACTCCAAAAAGACCCCAATCCCATGGGCAGCCATTCCCCATCCTCCTCCCACCCCCTCCTTCACAGCCTGAGGCCCACATTAATCGATTTCTGTCTATAGTTTTGCCTATTCTGGATGTTTCATGTGAATAGATTCTGGACATTTCAGGTTCATGAATTACATGTTCTTGTGTAACTGGCTTCGTTCACTTAGCATGAAGTTTTCAAGGTTCATCTATGCTATAGCATGTACCACACCTTTATATGGCCAAACGGTAGCCCATCATGTGGATATATCACATGTATTCATTCATCAGTTGGTGGACATTTGGGCTGTTTTTACTTTTGGGCTATTATGAATAATGCCTCTGTGAGCATTCATGTACAGGTTTTTGTATGGACATGCGTTTTAAATTCTCTTGTGTATATAACTGGGAGTGGAATTTCTGGGTCATATGGGCCCTCCATGTTTAACACTTTGAGGAACAGCTAGACTGCTCTCCAAAGTGATTGCATCAGCAGCAGTGAATGAGGGTTCCAATTTCTCCACGTCCTCACCGATATTTATTATCATCTGTCTTTTGATTATAGTCATCCTAGTGTATGTGAAGTATCTCATTGCGGTTTTGACTTGCATTTCTCTAGTGGCCGATGACATTGAGAATCTCATCATGTGCTTATTGGGCATTTGTATATCTTTTTGGAGAGACATCTATTTAAATTATTTGTCCAGTTTTTGATTGGGTTATCATTTGATTTTTGAGTTGAAAGAGTTTTTATGTAATCTAGTTGTAAGTTCTTTATCAGATACAGAATTTGCAAATATTTTCTCCCATTCTGTGACTTGTCTTTTAACTTTTCTGAGGGTATTCTTTGAACCATAAAAGTTTTAAAATGTGATAAAATACATTTTTTATCTATTTGTTCTTTTGTCACTTGTGCTTTTGGTGTTGTATCTAAGAAGACTTTGCCTAATCCAGCCTCATTAAGATTTACTGCTATATTTTATTCAAAGAGTTTTGCAGTTTTAGTTTTTGTATCATGATTTATGAGCCAACTTCATTCTTTTGCATCTGGATGTCTATTCGTAGCAGCGTCATTTGTGAAAAGGACTATTTTATCTCTCTTACTGTCAATAATCAATTGACCATAAATATAAGGGTTTATTTCTGGACTCTCTTTTCTATTCCATTGATCTATAGACTATCTTTTTTAAACTTTTAATTGACATGTAATAATTGTATGCATTTATGGGATATAGTTATATTTTGATACATGTATACGGTGACTAATAATTTGTCACCTCAAATATTTATCATTTTCTTGTGTTGGGGACAGCAAAACCCTCTCTTCTAGCTATTTGACAATATTCAATAAATTATTATTAACTATAGTCACCCTACAGTGCTATAGAGCACTAGAAATTATTCCTCCTATTTAGTTGTAATTTTACATTCTTTAATCAAGCTCTCCCTATCCCTCCCTCTCTCCTACCCTTCCCAGCCTCTAGAAGCCACTATTTTACTCTACTTCTATGAGATTGACTTGTTTAGGTCCCAAATATGAGTGAGGACATGCAGTATTTATCTTTCTGTGCCTGATTTATTTCACTTAAAATAATGTCTTCCAGGCTCATCCATGTTGCCATGAACTACGGAATTTTATTCTTTTTATGACTGAATATCACTCCACTGTGTATATATACTGCATTTTCTTTATCCGTTCATCTATTATTAGACAGTTAGGTTGATTTCATGTCTTGGCTATTGTGCATAGTGCTGCAGTAAACATAGAAATGCAGGTATCTCTTTGACATACTGATTTACTTTCCTTTGCATGAATACACAGTAATGGGATTGCTGGATCACATAGTAGTTACGGTATTTCTATTTTTATGTCTATCGTTCCACCAGTACCACGCTGTCTGATTTACTTTGCAATAAGTTGTAATAAGTTTCAAAATCAAGAAGTATGAGTCCTGCAACTTTGTTCTTTTATTTGAGATTATATTGGTTACTTTGTATACCTTGCATTTTCATATGTAATTCAAGGTATCAGCTTGTCAATTTCTTAAAAAAGAAAAAAAAACTGGCTTTTGATAGGGATTGTGTTGAAGCTGCAAATCAGTTTGGGAAAATTTGTCATCTTAACATTATTGTCTTCCAATCTATGAACATGGGATGTCTTTCCATTTATTTAGCTCTTCTTTAACTTCTTTCTGCAATGTTTATAGTTTTCAGGGTACAATCTTGTACTTTTTTGTTAAATTTATTCCTAAATATTTTATTAATGTTGATGGTATTATAAATAGAATTGACTTCTTAATTTCATTTTCAAATTGTTCATGGCTAGTACATAGAAATACAAATGATTTTTGTATGTTGATCTTGTATCTTGAACCTTGCTAAAGTAATTTACTAGTTCTAGTAGGTTCTCTTTAGTAGGTTCTTTAGGATTTTCTATATACAAGATTATGCCATCTGTGCATAGACATAGGATCATTTCTTACTTTCCAATCCATATGTCTTTTCCTTCATTTTCTTCTCTAACTGTCATGGCTAGAACCTCTAGTTCAATAGAAGTTGTGAGTGGACATAGTTGTCTTGCGTCTCATCCTAGGGGGAAAACGTCCAGTCTTTCACCATTAAATATATGGTTAGCTTTGGATTTTTCATATGTATTCTTTATAAGGTGAGGATCTTCCTTTCTAGTTCTAGTTTGTGGAGTGATTTTACCCTGAAAGTGTGTTGGATTTTTGTCAAATGCTTTTTCTGCATCTATTGAGATGATCATACAGGGTAATTTTTTGTCCCAAAAAAGACAAAACTTTAAAAAGGACAGATCTATTACTATGGTACATAGCATTAACTGATTTTCAGATGTTAAACCAATCTTGCATTCCTGGGGTAAATCTCACTTGGTCATCCTGTATAATCCTTTTTATATGTTGCTGGAGTTTGTTATTATTTTACTAAGGATTTTTGCATCTATATTCTTAAGTATCCAAGAAGTTTTGCCTCTCTGAAATTTTTTTTTTAGATCCAAAGAACCATTTTATGTGAACTCTCAGAGATTTGAAAGCTAGATCATTATCTGAAGAATTAGTTTTACTTTGAAAATTTGAATCTCTTTGAGAGAATCCTAAATTCTAAACTAATAGAGCAAATCTGTCAGTCTATCCTGAAAGGGAATCACCTGAGATAAACTAATAAATCAGTATTTCTGAAGATAGTTAGAGGAGACTCAAAATAATTTTCCCCCAATAATATATCATTCTATGTTTGTCTTTTGTTGTCTAGAATATTATTTTGTTATGATGAAATAGTTGCCACTTATCCGCCAATGCATTACATTTGATATTAGTAGAAATTTTATTTGAGACTCGATGATATACTCAACATACTGATGATGCTATGTTTGCATGATATGTGTCATTTGTTACTCAATAATATACTCATGGTATAGTCAATTTACAGATGATGGGATAATGTTCTCATGAATACTTAATGTGATATATATCATTTGATATAATGAGTTGTTCTTTGAGAGACGATGGCATCTTTCATTTCAATGACATTTATAGGCCACTGTATCACATGTTTGTGGAATTGAATCTGTAAGTTACATCATTCTGTAGCTGCAAAGTTCATGTTTGGGATCATGCTGAGTTTGAGATGGGGACGGTACATCCTTCATGCACAAAGGCTCACAGGGAAGGTTGGAAAGTGGAAACTTAACTGAAGATAGAGTTTGGGGCTGGGACTAGAGACTGGGTGTCATCTTTTGAGGGAAAAAAATATGAGAGACCAGCAGAGGACTGAGCTTTGAGGAATATCTGCATGGGCAAGAGGAGAGGAAGAAGAAACAGCTCAAGTGAGAAACAGGAGCAGTCAGAGTAATAAAAGAAGAACCAGAGAAGTAGAGGAAGTCCAGGGTGGTCAACAAAGTGAAACCGTGGAAAAAGGCTAAATGGCTGAGAATAGTCCTTCAGATTACAACGCGTAAGTCATTTTAGAGAGAACGTTTTTAATTATACCAGAGAACCGAATACTGTCAGAAACTAGACTATGTATTTCACATGTATTATCTTATTCATACTCAAAATAACTTTATGAGATAGATTTTATTATTTCCATCTCATAGATGAGGAAACGGTGGCTCAGAAATGTTAAGTAACTTGCCCAGGATCAGACAGAAAGTCAATTGCAAGCTAGATTTCAAAACGAATCTGACCCTCCAGGAGAAAGAAGGAGGTATCGTAGCAGGGGTTGAAGGAAACCAAAGCAGCAGGGCAGACGTGTGAGAGACCCAAAACCCACTGGCGGGCGCGGTGGGTGTCAGAGAGGAGAGCTGTGTCCACGGGTGAGAGTGGACAGCCTTTCCCGGGAGCCCCAGTGAGTTGACCGCTGGGGACACGCAGTGCTGCCTCCGGCCTGGTGCTCACGGACTCAGCCCCCTCCCCTGCTCTGCTCCTCTTTCATGACTGACTCGCCCCAGAAGGAAAGATCCTCAGGGACATGCAACACCACAGCACAGAGCTACCTTCTGAGAGCAAACAGGATTTTTTTCAGATTGGCGGAGCTAATTGGTGATCCGTAACAGGATGGGGAATTCTGTTTTGTGTACAGAAGACAGTGGCTCTGTAAAGCATAATAATAGCACTGCCAGAAATGTGTCCTCCCGAACCGCCGGCCCGCCTCCCCCACATGTTGTGAGTGCATATGGTGAAACCTCATTTAATTGGGCCCGGTTGCTTTGAAATTGATGAAGCTCTGGTCAGAAGCTAGGCTGAAGCTTAGCTTTGCTGTATTTATGGGAACAAAAAAGAATTCTTTAGTTATTTGTTTATTTAAGCAGGGATAGGTGTGCTTTATCTCCTTAAGAACGTAAATGATTCTGAAGAACAGAACGATAGCCACGCACCTACGGGTCGTGAATGCGCCAACTGGAAATGATTTTTTGTCTCTTGTTAAAACAGGCCTCAAAGGCCTTCTTGACAAATTCTTTATTAGTTAATGGCACTTGTCATCCTCTGTATTTCAAATAATTAAATGCTTATTCAACACAGTGATTTTATTAAGTAATGATATAACCATATAATTTCTTTTAAAATATTCTACAGTCCCATGGGCCTCCTCACTCTTGGTCTGACTTGGTGAATTAAGTTTTATTCCTTTTATTTTGTTAGTACTCGGCAATGTCTGACCAAGCTTTTTTCCTTTTCTTTTTTTTTCCCCCTTTTGTCCCCCTTTATTTGCCTTTCTTTTCCTTTAAAAGAAACAGGTTCCTTTGGGGCCTATGTTAGCAATCTGTCCAGTCCGCATATTTTAACACTCAAGATCCTAAGTAGTAAAATAGAATATATATTTCATGTTTGTATCAAAATTGCTCATTTGCAAACCACATAATTATCTCGTGAGGAATTTATTCTTCACGCTGATGAGAAGAGTTGAACAAACATAGAAACAACTATCGGAACTGAAATAATGCAGCTTGGCCGCCTGCGCTCCTCCTCCTCATCTGGCTGCGCTGTCACAGCGGGGACCATCCCTGTAGCTCCTTCAGGCCTCGGGAACTTAGGAGGAACGTGCTCCGCACCAGGTACGAGATAAGCTGAAGGCCGCATTTGGCCTGGGATCCTTTGGTTTGATTTTATGCCACTGGGGAAACACACGATCAGCTAGATGCATTTATTTGTGCCTCAAAAAGAAGCATAAAACCTTAGCTGGCCATGATAATTTGGCCAGAGGTACTACCCAAGACATTTCCCACTCCTTTCCCTCGTCCTCTCTCGCCATTACGGATCCTCAGCAGAGCAACAGAGCGGGACCTGGCCTGATCACTCATCCGGATTGTTCTGTTCATGGTGCGGCTTTGACGCCAAGTCAGAGAGAAACTATTTGTCAGCTTGCAACTCAGGCCGACAGCCTCTTAGGTTAACACCTCTCAGGTGCTGTGATTTCAGAGTCGGTTCATAGGATTATTTGACATTGTTTTCTGTGCTTGGTTTGCATGAAGTCCTTTGAGTAGGGCTTTGTCACCCACCTACACAGTAACAATAGAAGTTATTTCTGGTATGGATTTTGTGGGTCAACACTTTGGAAGGAAACTGTAAATGCCAGCCACTGTGCCTCCCTGAGCTGTGAGTCCTGTAGCCGAGCAGCCTTGGGGACACATAAGTCTCAGTGCTAAAGGCAACTGCTTTGTTTACAGAGCTCGAGTGCTTTCCAAATGTCTGCAGTGTTCTGCCTGTCAGTCGGCTTCCACTATCTGCTAAGTCCGATAACTGATGGGAAGGAAGGAATGAAACAAGGTTTTAAAAAAAGAGTGATTATTCAGGTTAAAAGCTTCAAAGCAATAGTTGTGAAGCAGGCAAAAATGAAGCACGTGGAGGGTTAATATGAACAGGAATGGAAGATGCAGGGTTAACGACCGCTGCACCGGGCCTTCTATTCCTAGATGTTAGTGGAGAATTGCAAGACCCAAGAAGGACTAAAAGGAGAGTGTGGAAGCATGCTTTGCTTATGTAGCTAAACGTTTCCTTTGCATTTCCTTCACTCCCCAGTACTGAAAACGAAGGACAGCAACGTCTTCCTTCTTTTTTATAAATATTACTCATTGGCCGCTGGTTCTGGTTACCGCATGTCAAGAGGGAAGTAGTATAAAATCCTTAAGGAACTTGAAAATAATTGATGGAATGGAAGCTGGGGGCTGCTGTATGGAAACAGAAACATGAGGTTATTGCCCTTCAGTTTGGCAAAGACAAAGGTTAGGGTGGAGCTCGATCGGAGTTTGAAAACCATGTGAGCAGTGTAGATCAAGCGGGTAAGAACTGTCCACTTCTCCAAATGCCAATGTTTATGGAAAAATGGAAGTATATGGAATTTGCTTTCCCCAGAAATAATTGGTACTGGTTGGGAGAGGGGGAATGATCAGAATTGGAATTGCTCTTTAGAAAAATCACTCAAAAAAAATAAAAAAATGAAAGGGCCACTGTTTGTGACAGAGAAAGTGGCTGCAGGAGCCACTCTTCTGGCCTGCCCAGCCCAGCCCACCCTGCGGCTCTGGGCCCGCACGCCCAGGCGCACCGGCTCTCTCAGTAAGCTCAGCCTCAGACAGGCAGCTTTTCTTTTGCCCTCATCTCTGGAACATCAGTACTCTGGTCTCTTGGTCACTCAGTCTCCCCAACTGCAGTGACCCATCCAGCAGCCACCCTGTGGGCATTCTCGACCTGCTCCACCGCTAAAAGCTCCAAGTGTAGAAGTCCACAGAGTATCCACAGCCCTGTGTTTCCCGTCCTGCAGTCCTGTGGAAGTCACCAATATAATCTTTCTCTTTCTGAAAGAACCCAGTTTTTGAGCACCAGTGGTCACCTAATTACCAAACTCAATGATTTTTCTTTAGTCCCTAATCTCCTTATTCTTTTGTATTTGAAGCTTTTAATCATCATCATCTTGTTGAGTTTTTCTTCCCTAGATTTCCCGGTCTGAATGCTGTCTTCATCTTATGCCTGCCCTTCCGATGGCTCTCTCTCCTTCATGGATTCTTTTTCTTTCCCCTGCTATCTAAAATTACATATTCTGCAAAGGTTCTTTAACATTTACTTGCTCTTTCTCTCCACTCCCTCACTAATGTATTCTATTCTCACTGCTCTCACTTTCACCTCTAGGCAGAATCTTCTCAGATCCGCTTCTAGATCTCTGATTTTGTGTGTCTGCCCTGCCCCCACATTTTCAAATTCCCAATGAATATCCTATACAAATATCCCACCAAAAACTAAAATTATCTTTCACCTTAAACCTATAGCTCTTTCTGATTTACCTGTTTTCTTCCCCCTGTGCACCCCCAATAGCACCATCTTTCCAGGTTCAAACACCTGTGAGTCATCGTTGATTCCTGTAGTATACACTTCTTCAGCGCGGTGGCTTTCTTCTGTAACCGTAGAACAACCTATCTCTTTGGTCCCCCTGTTTTCATAGGACACTGCCATTTCCATCTTCATAAAATGCTTTCTTCATTCAACAAGTATCCCTCAGGCTACGAATACGTGTTAGGGCCTGTGCCAGAGGATGGAGATACAAAGAAAAGTTATCGTGGTTCTTGTCCTCACGGATCTCAGAGTCTAAAAGAAACAGAGATGTGCAGGCAAAACAGTGTAATGAAATGTGATCACTGCTCTAATGAAGACACAATTAAGAAAGGACAGAAATAGCAGAATCGTATTGTCGGAAGGGTCCAGGTAGGCAAACAAAGGAGGGAATGCTTGAGTTGAAACTTGAAGGGTGAGTAGAATTTTGCTGGATAGGCATTTGGATGACTGGGTATCCAAGGAAAAAGGAAAAGCATGTAGCAATATGTAGAGTGACCCAAGATAATCACTTTCAGAGCACTACGTGTGATTTGGCATTTGGAGAGTCAAAGGTAGACATGCCAGGAGATAAAGGCAAGATAATATTTATGTTATGCTAAGGAGGTTGGACTTGATCCTCTGGCCAGTGGTAAACTAGTAAGGAATTTTGAGCAAGAGAATGACATGACCAGATTTATATGCTAGAAAGATTGTTTTGATTGCTCTATAATGATTGAATAAGGAGAAGAGTAAGACCAAATGCAGAAAAATATTAGGCAGAATGTTTAATGGGCCAGTGAAAGATGATTGACAGTGGACTTAGGGTAGATACAAAGAGGAAGAATCAACAAGATGTGATGACCGATTAGCTATCTGATGAGGATCTTGGTTGGTTCCTTTATAAGCTGACCCTAAAAATGATCCTCGGCACCTGTGACAAAGAAGCTGCCTTCATGGCTAAAGCTGTTGTTGGTCCCTCCAATCAACAAGGAAGACAAGTGCCTGGATTGTGGTGACGAATAAATGGAGCCCAGGACAGGCCACCTCCAGCTCCAGAAAGCCCTTGTGCCAGGTCTGCCCACAGCCACAGGGACCTCACATCGCCGTGGGCATACACAGAGGGCACCGTGATAAACCGGAAGAAAAGAGAGATATGCTTTGAGGAATGGGAGAGATAATTTATCTGTTCATAATTTAGATTTTAATGTTGCTGTGAAATGGAAAACATCGTTCCTGCCTTCTGGGACTAAATGCTGGAAGAAGACATCTGTTTACAGAGTTGTCCTGGGCATGTTGTATAAATTCATGTTTAAGTCATAATTTCAGGTGAACTGTGAGGAGGACAGGGAAGGGGAACAGGTCCCAACACGTTCTTCCTTTCCTTACAGAACCTTCTGCCCCAGGGGTTTCTCGATCTCAGCAATATGAACATTTTGGACTGGACAAATCTTTGTTTGGGGGTGGGGCTGTTCTTGCCCATTGTCAGATGTTTGTCAGTATCTCTGACCTCTGCCCGGGACAGGCCTCATCCACCCCACCCCCCGGTTGCGACAACCAAAAATGTCTCCTCTGCGGGGGCAAAATCACCTCCAGTACAGAGCCACTGCTCCGCACTAATGTTTTTCAAATTTTAATGTGCGCAGGACCTCGTTCAAATGTGTATTCTGATTCCGTGAGTCCAGGGCAGGGCCTGAGACTGTGCATTTCCAGCAGACTCCCAGGTGATGCCCTTAGCTGCTGCTCTGAGGAGCACACTCCGAACCGCTCAGTGTTTACACTGCCTGCCTCTGCTCCCTTCTGCGCACCCTCCCGCCACCCGGGATGGCGCAGAGAGGTAACCAGGGCCTCTCCGGGTATCGACAAGGCCGTCCACCAAGCATGGACCCTCACCTCGTGCCCCATTCTCCCCATGCTCAGTTGGAGGGACACAGACGGGAGTGAATTAATGAGACGCATTTCAACCTTACTGTTAACGCCCTGAGGTCGCACAGAAAGCCTCGGGCACCTCGAGACCGGAGAGGCCGGGAGGAGCTCACACATCAGCCAAGGCAGCTGTGACTCCATCCACTGGGTGCAGTTCGGAGGGCGCAGCCGCTAATGGGACCAGATGGTCTGCGCCTTGTCTGTGGGCACATGCCTCCCACCCCCACACTCACGCAGTGATTTCCTCGTTTGTTCCTTCCCTCCGGAAACAGAATAGCCATTTTTAAATGGAATGTGACTGAAGGCTCTCTTTCTTCCCAGTCTGTGTGCCGTTGAGCTTTCAGATGCGAACGTGTTTAATCACGGAACTTTCTTTGAAAGCCCCAGCAGCCTGCGTTATTTAGAAGCCAAGTAAGGTCGTGATTTAGAGCAAAATGAAAAAATAGGTACCTCTACTCCCACCTCTTAAAAGGGGATTCGTAAACGGGGCATTATCTCTCATTAAATGCAAGTCATTACTGGAGGTGTCATGTGTTAGCCCTTTGCTGTTAACATATTAGGGCGAAACCCTTTATTAAAACTGCCCGAGAGGCCAACCGAGAGCAGTTTATTCCCCAAACCTGAGAGGGAGGGCGGCGGGGCTGTCTGTGGGTCCACCTGCCCTCAGCCCGGACGTCACTGAGCGCTGAGGAGTTCTTCCACCAAACTGACGTCCTTCGAAGCGGTGAGACCCAGTGCACGCTTCTGTTTGCACTATTTTTACTCCAAAACTGACCCTTTTATTCAGCAACGAAAACGACAGACCACTCAAGCACAGCGGTCCCCACGTAGCGTCGTGGGCCGCTTCTGTGAGAATCCTCCTACTAGCGTGAGTCTAGTTCTCCACTGTTTTACCACTTCTACTTTCTTCTTTGTTTAGAAGAATCATTGCCAAATTAGTTTCCGACTCAAAAAAAAAAATCCAATTTAGTTGGTTCAAGAGACTATGGGAACAAATGAGGGATGCCATGGTCCCTAAAGACTAGCCAGATGGGCAGCTGCCACCACCCCGAGGCCTGCTAACAGGTCGAGAGGAGGTCACAGCGTTGCCAGAGCCCAGGTAGAGCTGGGTCCACAGGAGGACATAACAGCTGCCAAAAAATAAATGAAATAAAGACGAAATACACTGATCTCGCCTTTCTCCATCCTTCAGTCACCTGCGGGAGCCTCCCGTTGGCAGAACTCAACTCGGGGCTGGCTGGAAAGGGAGCACAGGAGCCACGATCTGCAGGGGTCAGAGTCCGGGGACCCAGAGCAGGGACAGAAGGCAGGTGTGGCTCTGACGGGTGGGACGGGAGGGGACAAACGGAGAATAATCAGCGCATATTCCCTCTCATTTCCATCATAACGCTTGGCAATTGGCTAATACTCCTTGACATTTGTACTCAGCAACAAAAACACCTGCGAGCAGAGCACAGGTGCACAATATACCAGGTAGACTGAGGAGCACCGTGGTGGCCACGCCCGAAATGGCTACACTGACGGTTGGTAGTAGGCAGAGGGAATGGTCCACATCTGCATTTGACCAAGAGTCCCAGGTGATATGTGCGTACATTTAAGTGTGAGAGGCACTGGAGCAAAGTTTGTTATGTGTATGTGTTTGTTAAGTTTCTGTAGAAAGATATTCCTTGCAAATGAGTCACGCACTGCCGGACTGGCTTAACGAACAGACCGTGGACAATTCCCCATCTTCCCTGTTAATGCAAATTCCACCATCCGTTGGGGCGCTCAGGGACTCAAGCTCCGGTCCAGACAATCCACTTAGCGTGAGTTGGAAGCAGCGTGCAGGCTGCCCAGAGCCGGGCTCCCTCAGCCCGTGCAAAGGCAGCTGCCTGCAGCTGGTCTCCTCTGGTTCTCCCCATCGGTCTGTCTCACTTGCGTGAAACCAGCTCCCAGAGCTGCCGTTTAGCAGATGCAAACATCCTACACAATTATTCTCTTCCGAGGCACAGCGAAATAGCTTCCCTACCCATTTCAACTGGAACGTCTTATTTAAAGTTCACACCCAAGGAGAGGAGGGTATTAATGGCTAATTTCTCCTAAATGAGCTAGAGAATTGGGAGGCCTCATCCCTCGGCTGACAGCTGTGGGGTCTGTGTCCATCTGCCTGGCCTCTGCCAGCCCTGAGGCTGCGTCTGGGTGGGGGACTTCCACGAGGGAGCTGCCAACAGCACAGCATCCCTGCTGTTCATCGGGGCTGCAAGGCACTGGCCCTCCACTCCTCTAACCAAGGCCCCGCGGTATCCCCTTAAGTGGCACAGCAGAGTCCCCGCTGGGTGAGTTGGGGTCTGGTGTCCATAGTTTTCCTTTCCTCTAAATGCCAGGTGAGGACCGGCGTGGTAGCCGAGAAGGGCCTTCCTGGCTTTCCCAGGCTGAGGGAGGTCAGGTGGAGGGTGGAGAGCACTCAGCAAGGCGAGGCACCCCCCATCCCCCCACTGTCCTAGGAGAAGCAAGGATGTCAGGGAGCGGGCAGGCTGCACGGATTTGCAGGCTGTGGTGGTAAGAGGAGGCTGTTCCCTGTGTAACTCCTCATTTTTTTTTGAATTATGACCTTTCGTTGCTCAGCTTTTTAGTAGCCCCCTCCCATCAAAGTGCACCCTGTTTCTAATATAAAATATTTCTAATTATAAAAAGAATGCCTGCCCATTAAAGAAAATTTGGAAAACACAGAAGAGTATAAAAATTACTCATATTCCATCCCAACACCCCCCCACCCCCATGTGTGTCCTCTTCTTTCTTTTTTCCCACAAAGATATAATCACATTACGTAGTAATTACAAACCTTTTGTTCACTTAATGTTATTTCATGAGAATTTCCCATGGCATTGAAATATTCTTCAAAAGATAGCATCGAATGACTGCTTGGCATCCGCCCTTTGGAGGTAACGTAGTTTATTCAGCCGATCCTCTGTTGATCACATTTAGCTTGATTCTAGTTTTACACTATTATAATTAATACTGTGATGATAATCATTGTGCATAAATCTCTGCTGTGTCTGTAATTATTTCCCTTGGATAGATTGCTACCAGTGGAATTATTAAGTCAAAGGGTGTGCATATTTTAAGACTCTTACTATATTGCACAATATTGTCCTAAAGAGACACTGTCTCACTTTACGTCTTCTTTTCTGAATTGCCTGTTTGTGTCCATGGCCTGTTCCCTCCCCCACCCCCCGGCCCCCTAAGGAAGTCTATCCCTTCTTACTTGTAAGATTTTTTAAAAATATATGCTAAAAATATTAACTTTTATTTTTAATTGTGGTAAAAGGTACATAACATAAAATTTACCATCTTAACCGTTTTTAAGTGTACAGTTAGTTCAATAGTGTTAAGTCTATTCACATTGTTGTGCAAACAATATCCAGGACTTACTCGTTTTGCAAAACTGACCCTCTGTACCCATTAAAAAATAACTCCCCATTCTCTTCTCCCCACAGCCCCTGGTCAGCACCATTCCACTTTGTCTCTCTGAATTTGACTTCTCTAGGTGCCTCATAAAAGTGGAATCATAAACTATTTGTCTTTTCTTGTCTGGCTTTTTTCAGTTAGCATAATATTCTCAAGGTTCATGCATGTTGTAGCGTGTGATGGGATCCCCTTCGTTTTCAAGGCAGCATAATATTCCACTGTGTGTACAAACGTTGTTTTATTTATCCATGGATACTCAGGTTGCTGCCACCTGTTGGCTGCTATGAGCAATGCCACCGTGGACGTGAGTAATGTGCATTCATGACGATTTTTGACATAACAAAGGTATAAATTTTTTTATAAAATCTGACCTATTAGGCCTTTCTTTTGTTGCTTCTTCTTCATGCTCATGTTTAGGCATTTCTTGCTCACCCAGGATCAGAAAAAATATTTTTTAAAATTTTCTTCTTTTACCATCTCTTTTTTTCCCGTGTATTAAATTCTAGGCTATAACTAGAACTTGTTTTGACTAATGGTGTATGTTCAGACTACGTTTGTTTGCAAAGAATGCAAACCCACTTAAAATACTTCAGATAGAAGGAAGCTTATTCAGCAGCACCTCTCAACTGGGCCACCTGGGCAGCCCTCAGCCAGGGAGCGTCTCCTCGCGGCCCCCCTGCACCTGCTCCCCTCGCTCCGGACCCGGTGCCTCAGCTCGCATGTGGTTTGGGAGTTCACAGAACTAGGGCCTGCATACAGCTTTGAGATGTCTTGACAGGGACTCCAGCTCCAATTCTATGTGATTCTACATGTGCAAGTACTCTGACAAGAGTTCTTCAAACTCTTAGTTTACAATCTTGAGGACAAAAAAAAAAAAAACGGTTCAACATAGTTTGTGGATCTGTTTCCTTTGTGTCTGTTGTTCCCTTTTTGGTCCAAACAGCTCTCACCAGGAAATGGGAGAGTCATGTGATACCAAAGAAAGCAAGAATTCCCAGGCCTATGCTTTTACCTGAGAATTAGAGAGGAGCTTCCGAAAGGGTGTCTGGGCTGGGCAAGAGCCCAGATACATCTGTATTGAAAGAAAATGCAGAGATCACGCTTGTCTTTCTCAAACAGTCCCCCGTACTCCATTATCTCTTCCTTTTCCCCACCGGTTAGATGCCATCTTTATCATACACTCATTCCTTTAGCTTGCTATGATCTTTTTCCCGGGATTTCTGTCTTGTTGTATCTATTCTTACGTTGGTCCCATACTGGTTTAATTATCGCAGCCTTATAATATGTAATATCTGGACAAGTTCTCCTTTATTCCATCTTTTTTCAGATGTCTTGTCTCTTCTTTACATTAGTTTTTTTCCAGATAGATTTTAGATTCAACTTTCTTTTCAGTTCACATATGCATTGTTGTCACTGGAATTATTTTAAGACTGCTGATAAATCAGTAGGATAAGAATTTACATTTTCACGATATCTAATGTGTGCACTATTTCCACTTATTTTTAAATAAAAATAAATTTGATTTAATTTAATTCAATTTGGAGAGTTTTTAGGATTTCATAGAACCTAGAAACTTGGATCCACTTTGTCACCAAACAAAGGAAGTACAAAGTTAACCTCACCCAGTACCTACTGAGTGAATTAATTAATGAATGTTGTGTCTGGTCCATGTCCATGGCCTTTAACTCTGAAGGAGTTTAAAAGCTGAGGCAATTATGTGGATAAGTTAGAGGGGGCATCTTCTAGGAGGCAAAAGCAGTTCTAGAGGTTTTGCTTGCTCAGTGGATGGGGCCTTGTGACTGGTTAGTAACCACTCAGCACTGCCCTATGTGTAGATCAAACACAAACGTGCCAGGACTCTGAACTTCAAGTGATTAGAATATGGACACCAGTCTGTGTCAATTAATTCAACAAACAGGGCCGGGCGCGGTGGCTCACGCCTGTAATCCTAGCTCTCTGGGAGGCCGAGGTGGGCGGATCGTTTGGGCTCAGGAGTTCGAAACCAGCCTGAGCAAGAGCGAGACCCCGTCTCTACTAAAAATAGAAAGAAATTAATTGGACAACTAAAAATATATAGAAAAAACTAGCCAGGCTTTGTGGTGCATGCCTATAGTCCCAGCTACTCAGGAGGCTGAGGCAGGAGGATCGCTTGAGCCCAGGAGTTTGAGGTTGCTGTGAGCTAAGATGACGCCACGGCACTCTAGCCCAGG
>CAUYRB010040181.1:0-48269 GCA_963574695.1 Propithecus perrieri
TGCCTGTAGTCCCAGCTACTCGGGAGGCTGAGGCAGGAGGATCACTTGAGCCCAGGAGTTTGAGGTTGCTGTGAGCGAGGCTGATGCCATGGCACTCTAGCCCGGGCAACAGAGTAAGACTCTGTCTCAAAAAAAAAAAAAAAATTGTCAAAAGACAAAGAAAGAATTTTGAATGTAGCAAGAGAAAATATGATATGTCACATTCAAGGAAGTCCCATAAAACTATCATGTTTCTCAGCAAAAATCTTGCAGGCCAGAACAGAATAAAATGATATATTCAAAGTGTTGAAAGAATAGTGCCCACCAAGAATTCTATACCCAATAACACCATTTTTCAAAAATGAAAGAGGAAAAAACACATTCCCTGACAAAACCTGAGGGAGTTTATCAACACTAAACCTGCCTTAGAAGAAATACTAAAGGAAGTGTTACAAGATAAAATGAAAGATTATTAAATAGAAAAATGAAAGCATGTGAAAGTATAAAACTCAATGAGGTAAGTGTAAATATATGGAAAAACACTGTCACCACTTCTAATCAACATAGTACTGGAAGTCCTATGCAGAGGAATCAGGCAAGAGAAATAAAGAGCATACGAATCAGGAAACAGGAGGTCAAACTACCCCTGTCTGTCAATGATATGCTCTTATATCTAAAAAAACCCTAAAGACTCCACCGAAAGACTCCTAGAATTGAAAAATTCAGTAAAGTCTCAGATTATAAAATTAATGTACATAAATAAGTAGTATTTATATATATCAATAATACCAAACTGAGAGTGAAATCAGGGACTAAATACCATTTACAATAGCTACTAAAAAAAAAAAAACCTAGGAATATACTCAACCAAGGAGGTGAAAGATCCTTACAAAAAGAGTCACAAAACACTGATGAAAGAAATCATAGAAAATACAACAAAATGGCAAAACATCCCATGATCATGGATTAGAGGAATCCACATTATTGAAATTTTCATACTGTCCTAAGTGATTTACAGATTCAACAAAATTCCCATCAAAATACCAACATCATTTTTCATGGATCTAGAAAACACAATCCTAAACTTCATATGGAACCAAAAAAGAACCTGACTAGCCAAAGCAATCCTAAGCAAAAAGAACAAATCTGGAGGCATCATATTACCAGACTTCAAATTATACTACAAGACCACAGTAATACAAACATCATGGTACTTGTATCAAAGTAGACACATAGACCAATGAAACAGAATAGAGACCACAGATGTAAAGCCATATAGCTACAACCATTTGATTTTTGACAAAGCAGACAAGAACATAAGCTGTAGAAAGGATGCTGCATTTGGTAAGTGGTGCTGGGTAAGTTGGATAGCCACATGCAGAAGAATGAAATTGGATTCCTATCTCTCACCATATACAAAAATTAAGATGGATCTAAGACTTAAATGTAAAAAATGAAACCATAAAAATTCAAGAAGAAAATGTAGGATAAACTTACGAACATTGGCCTAGACAAAGAATTTATGAGTAAGTTCCCCAAAGCAAATATAGGAACAACAAAAATAAACAAGTGGGACTTAATTAAATTAAAAAGTTTCTACACAGCAAAGGAAATAATCAACAGAGTAAACAGACAACCTGCAGAATGGGAGAAAATATTTGGAAACTATACATCTAACAAAGGCCTAATATCTGGAATCTATAAAAACTCAAACCAGCAAAAAAAAAAATAACAAAAAACATCATGAAGAAGTGGGCAAAAGAAATGAACAGATTTTTTTGAAAAGAAGCTAGACAAGTGGCCAATGAACGTCTGAAAATATATTCAACATCACTAATCATCAGAGAAACGCAAATTAAAACCCCAGTGAGATAGCATTTCACCCCTGTCAGAGTGGCCATTACTAAAAAATCAAAGAACAATAGATGTTGCCACGTGGATGCAGTGGATAGGGAATGCATATATACTGTTGATGAGAATGTAAATTAGAATAACCCCTCTGGAAAACAGTACAGAGATTCTTCAAAGAACTAAAAGTAGACTGACCATTTAATCTAGCAATATCACTCCTGGGTATCTACCCAAAGGAAAAGATGTCATTTTATAAAAAAAGATACTTGCACCCAAATTTTTATTATAGCACAATGTACAATCACATAGATATAGAATCAACATAAGTTCTCACCAACTGATGAGTGGATAAAGAAAATGTGGTGTGTGTGTGTGTGTGTGTGCATGTGTGTGTGTGTGTGTGTGTGTGTATCATATATATATGATATATGTATCATTCAGTACTACTAAGCCATAAAAAGTAATAAAATAATGTCTTTTACAACACATGGATAGAACTGAAAATCATTATCTTAAATGAAGTATCTCAGGAATGAAAAAACAAATACCTTATGTTCTCACTTATAAATGGGAGTTAACTCAGGGGTATATATGGTCATAGAGTGGTGTAATGGACATTGAAAACTAAGACGGGGAAGGGTAGGAGGAGGTAAGGGATAAAAATCTACTTATTGGGTACAACATACCCTATTCTGGTGATGGGTACCTAGAAAGCTCTGACTTTAGAATTACACAATTCATCCATGTAGCAAAAAACACTTGCACTCCCTAAATCTATTGAAATAAAAAAATTTTAAAAATAAACATTCCACAGATAAAAAAGTATATACTATATGCTTCCATTTTATAAAATTCTTTAAAAAAGCATAGTATCTATAATGAAAAAAAGCAGATGAGTGATTGCCAGCCAGGGCAGAAAGGGGAGGACTAGGAGGTAGGGATGATGAGGGAGGCATTAGAAAACATTTGGAGTTGATAGATATAGTCACTATCTTGAATATAGTGATGGTTGGTTTCCCAGGTGTCTATATATCGAGTTGTGTCAAATTTCTCAAATTGTACATTTTAAATGTGTACAGTTGGTTGTACATTATATCACAATAATAAAGGAGGAAAGACTGTAAAAACATTGTTACAAGAGATCTCATATTAAGTGTTCTTATCAGAAAAAAAAGAATCAAAGCTAACAATTCTCCTCTTTGCAAAGGTATTTTGGCTCACCAAAGTCCACTTGGTAAAGCTAACACTATTCACTTTGTCATACGAAGCATTTCGCAATTTAATTCAACTTACCTTTTGAATTTCCTCATTAAACTCTACTTTTCTGCCTTACCACGCTGATAATATTTTCCCAAATTTTCAAATCATTATTCCACTTCACTATTTTGGCCACATGTGAATGCTAGTCCCTCTGCTGGGACATACAATATGTCATCATCCCCCTCCTCCCTACCATCTACTTTTCACTCACATTTTCTTGTTAGAAAATTCCTATTCACCCACCCAGTATCATCTCAATTATAACCTCTTTAGTGAAGCATCAGAAGACTTCCCTAGAGAAAGAAATTATTTGTCCTTCATGTTCCTATAGTTTTGTCTTGCATCTTTATTAGCACATCACAGATTATATTCCAATGTATATTTTTATAATTACACCTTTGATGCTAGACTCTAAATTTCTTGAGGGGATTGTATTATGCTTAAGAGCCTCTGAGAAACCCAGTTCAATTCTAGGCTTTGACAACTATAAGCTTTTGATTTCTGAAAGTTGTATAAACTGAGTACTACTAGCTGCCTCATGTAAAAACTGGGAACACTGATAATTATTTCTAATTCATGAAATGATTAAAGTAGATACTACAGATAGTGTCTGGCACATTCAAATATTACTCTTAGTAGTAGTAGTGTTGTTACTATTACTGCAAATTCATAATTAAGACACACCCTGTACTCAAAACTAGCTGCTTCATTAACGAAAGCTTTTTACAACTTTATGAAATAGTCAATAGAACTATACCCACGTTTAAATAAATGAAAAAAGAGGCCCTTAAGAAAGTATATTTCCTGTCCAAGTTTATAAGACTGATGATTGGTAGATGTAAATTTAGAACAGAACTTTTATGACTTTTTATGGATATTTTCTTTATTATGAATTTCTTAACTCCACTCATAAAAGTTTCCTATTTCTAAAAAAGCTACAGTACTCAATCTGTCACATATACCTGTGGCATCTATTAATAAAATAAAGTATTTCTATTTTTACAAGGTAAACTTTCTGTAAAAGAATCATAACATGGTCAAAGGAAACATCGTCAAAGATCTAGTGAAGTTGATGCTTCCAGAAGAGTTTTCGAATTTAATTTCATTGTAAAAGCAGAAATCAGAAGCATATCCAAATATTTCATATTTTTCTTTTTCTAACAATTTAACTGAAGAGCAAGTTTGGGATTTTTTTTCCCGAAAACAGTATTTATATGATAAGAACATGTGTATGAAATAATTAATTCCAAATTTTCATATATTATGCTAGATGAGTCAACAGAGCTAACCTTTACAAGTTGTGATCCTTTTAGACAATCTAATTTATATATTTCATATTCATCATGTATAAAATTCAGCAGTAATTCATTCATTCAATCATCAAATATTTATTTAATACCCACCATTTACTGCAGTCAGGCAAACATTTATTCAGCTAGCACTGTGCCACACACTGAGGATAAACACATGAACAATACAGACATTGTTGCTACTTTTGAAAGATTTTAAATTCTTTAAATCTTAGGTACTTTCATTTTACTTTACCAAAAATTTTGCAAAATTTTTCTTGATTTAGAAATTTGTTTTTAATGATTAAAGATTAAGCAACCACTACGTCAAATAATTTTTCCAAATAAATTTCTCCCTATAAAATATCATAATTTTTATGTATGCTGTTAACACAAGCATGCATATTTGCTTTTATTTTAAATCTCTACTTTTAAATAGGATCCTCACAAATCCTAGCCAATGTTGTGTCATATCTCAAAACGTCCTACATGTTGGCTCTGTGAGGCAACATTCTTTTATAAAATGCAAATAAAAGGAAATGAAAAAAGATTCCAAAGAAGCAGCACAATATGAGAATGCTTTTCTTTTCCAGTGCAGTAGCCAGGAATATATAGCTGAATAGAATTGCCTCTGTTTAGAGAAATAAAATGAATATATTGGAGTCAGTAAACGCATTTTCTTTGAGTAAAAGGGTTATCACATAGATATTTGTAAGTTTAGAGATGTCACTACTATAGCCTCAGGGTTTCAGAAGGAATTTCTGTGCTTTGAGATGAAGCCAGCTGAGATTCTGTTTCCTTTAATATGAGAAAGGATGACATAAACGAAGATTTAAAGTACTTGAGAAAGCTTTAAACTAGTCAAGCTGAAACTAAACTTCCATCTTGCCCAGTAAGATCTCACTGCCAGAATGTTTTCTGGTTGTGGAGGATAAATGACAATATGTACCAGCAATAAATTGGCTTATCTTTTGGACCAGAAGAGACACTATAAATGGAGGCTAAATACCAGTTTTGTAAACTCAGAAATATTAACATAACTCACAAAAAGTCATGTGCATTTTTAGGATTAGAAACAGCTTTACACCATGTAGTAATTAGACTATGGCACAACAGCCACTAAGTGGTGTTTACAACATTACAAAAAAAGTTTTGATTTGATCAAAACTTATTTCACTTCTTAAGCTGAAGAATGATGGAACATTGTTTATATCTTCTCTGTGTAGTTCTCCCTTCTTACTTTTTAAATGAAGAAAAAGCTAAAGACAATATTCCTACAAACAAAAAGAACCTAAAATTGAAATCTGTAAGCAAATTATGATGAAGTTTTTAAAAGGTGATATTAATTTATTTATGTAATGAATAGCAGAGGTCATATTTATTGCATTTCTTGCTATTTGCAGAAATGCCATCTAGCTGGGCCAATAAAATGTTAGTTTTTAATCTCAATGTTGTATAGACGCATTAGGAAATCAAGATTATTTAGCTCAAATAAAATATAACACCAGTAAGAACATATTTATTTATAGTTAGATGCAACACAAAATGTGCATTCACCAAATTCAAACACCTTTATAATCATTTATAATTATAATTTGCGTGTGATACTGGTCTTTACTGCTTTACTAATATACAATAAATGCTTTGAACAGATCAAATGCCTATAAATATAACAAAGCCTAATCTTCTTAAAAAGTGTTCCAATGGCAATGGGTATTTTGCCATTTACATTTATAGATAAAATAGAAAGTGTCACCAAGATCATATACTGAGATTCATTCTATACTTAGATACATAGCAGGGACTAAGAAACTATATCCTATCATATTTGGCAAATATTTGTATAGCTGTTTCTAATTTAGAGAAGAGTGATAACAAGAAAGAGGTAGTACAGTAAAGACGATAAACATTACCAATAGGAAATATAAAATGCCTAGAAGGTAGATGAAATGGTACAAGCATGGTGTTAAAAGATGAAGATACAAAGGCACTGCCAAATGAAGAATTTTGGTTCAATACAGTAGATTCAACAGATGTAACAAAGAGATAATTGCTAGAGCAATGGGAAATACTCAGATTCAATATGACATTATAAATATTTTAAAGTTATATTTTTTGGATGGACATGGGATATAGTAGACTTCCCATGAAATGCATTAAATGGAGAGATTCAAAGGAAATGGATCTTTATCATAGAAGATAAAATATTGTCACATATCAAAATATTGCTCCACCACTATAAATCAGAGGTTTAGATAATTCTCAACAAATTATTTTATTAGAGATAAAAGAAGAGAGAAGATAAAGGTTTCAGGAACAAAACTGAAACAGATTGATCAACACTTCATGACAAAGATGAAAAGACGGGCAAAGAAATATGTAGTAAGACGTGTGATTATCCGGTCATTTGTTGGAATTCCCATTTACATAAAACTAGGTTTAATAATTCTTGATATGCCATCTCCACATAGAGTAGATATTTTAGAATTATTTGTGACCACTTAAAAACCATTTAAAATAAACCAGATATGAAGGATACCTAAGGAAAAAGTAACCCTATCATCTTATGTGGGACAGTTCAGTATAACTAGATATGTCTCAAATAACATTATAGCAGAGTTCTAAAAAACAGGGATTGAAAATGTTGGTATTTCTTGGTACGAGAATACAGATTATATGAAGCTCAGCGTCAGATTTTTGTTTGTCCTTAACGAATTAAAGAATAACGATGGCAGAATTTTGTTAAATCTGAAAAAAATACTGTGACAATTTTAATTAGAAATTATTCTAACGAAGAACAAAAAAAAGAGTTATTCATAAGGCATTCTAGGATGAATGCAAATTTTAGGAATGGCATATTCAATAAATACAAATGAAAATCGTGGAATCAGTACCACAAAGTGCTATACTTGAGGATTGCAAAACATAATATGATTTCAATGATTGTATAGTTAATACATGAAATACAAAGAGGTTTGTAAAAACTGTAAAGGGTGACAAAAAAGGCAATAAAATTATGTTCCTGTTGAAACAGAAAATATCCTACACTATAAAGCTTGAGAGGCTTTTTAATTTATTTTACTGTGTTTTGTTTTTATTTTAAGATATAAGGAAACTGTTGTCAAATGATTTGCACAGGGTCACATGGTTGCTCAGGAACAGAACCAGAAGTTCACTGATGATCTTGTTTGTTTCACCAAATCCAGACCACCTCTAAAAGAGACCCCCAAAAAATTTAAAAAGAGACCCAAGGTATATGATAGAAATCTTATAATATCTGAACACTGACAGGAAGAAGAGGTGTTAATTGATCTTGTTTGTAATCACTCAAGGAATGTAATTAGATTGGTGGAATAAAAAGATGAAATTAGAAAGACACAGATATTCACTTCAAATAAGAGTAGATTTTTAAAATGATTATTCGAAGATGAAATGAGACTCCTTTGGGAAGTATTGAATTATTCCTCACTGGAACTGGTCATGCTTAAGAGCAATAAACACTAGTCAGAAATGCTGGAGTTGGGATTCGAGAATCATCTGGATGGTTAAACCAAATTAAATGTTATTTCTAAAATGTCTATAATTAAAAGTACATGCTCAAAAGGATTGATTTTGGAGAAGTAACAAGCGCCCATTGACCTGGTCACTTCATAGCTGAATTCCCTAACATTTTGGGAGCTGTTCAGATAAGCCTATGTTTGAAGGCAGAGAAAGTTGGCTGCATAATATTAAAATCATTTTTATTTTCTTTAAATTAGTTACTGAGCTATAGAAATCGCAGACCACTGTGTGCCTTATGATACACAATGTACAGAGTTAGAAGTACCAAGCAAACAGATGACAGAGCAAATCTATTATAGCTTTTAGAAAAAAGATTTAAAAACAAGGTGATCCTTCATGATTACTAAACTCTCCTCCATTCTGAATTTTTCAATAGGTCATTTTATTTGTTGATTATTTATTTTCATTACTCCACCTAAAATCCTGAGTTTGGTTTACATACAATGTTAAGAAAGGTAGTAATAGCCAAATCTAAAGCAAAAAACTATCTCAGATGACAAATACCATATATTCGTGGTGTTCTGTTTGACTTTCCTCTATTTATTGACTTGGTTTGTGAATCTGTGTTTGATACCTTAAAGTACACTGTCATGGACCAAATTATGGAGCACTTTGTCATCCTTCTAATTTGAAGTCACAGTTCATCTTGACCTTGCTATTTGTATAAAGTTGGGTAATGACCTCATGTGTTACTATATTGCAGTCCCTAGTTACTGACTTGGCACTTATGGTGGGCTTTTCATTTACAGCCTGGTGCTGACAATACTATATGTACTATACAATACTATACTCAGGCAATACTGTATGTTACTTCTTACTTACTAGCATTAGCACTCCAGGTCACCCAAATACATTGGGCAGTAAAATTCTTGTGAACTTGAAGCAATTTACAGAGAAGTGACTGCTTTATCTAAAATTATACTATAAATCATTATTTATATATATGCTATTTTCTCACTGAAATAAAATATGCTTCCTTTAAAAAGAAAAAAACAATTATATTGTGTTTATAAGAGCAAATGACATTGTGATGCACAGAAAAAAGCTATTTTTAAAACATTGGAATACAATTAGAATTATGCAAATAGCACTGTAAGATTTTTAAAGATATTCGATTTCTTTTCTACATTTTTAATGACTTTGAGAAAATATACATAGCTTGCATTTTAACAATTTAAAAGCAAAGTGACTTTTATTAGTATTAATTTGTATCTCCTGAAGCATATTATTCATTTTAAATGCAGTATTATGCACTATCATATTTATTCAATGCCGATTTAAAAAATGACAACTCATACTCTAAAATCAATTAGCAATTTAAATGAAGTAAAAAAAAATTAGTCAAAGTATTTCTTTTCACTTTTTCTAAACCAAAGAAGCTTAAAGATATCATTATCCGCTCTACTTTTAATTTAGCTACAAACAATAACCAAGTATTTATATATTTTATTTCCTTTAATTTAACACATGTCAAGGTCTTAATTTATGTAAAAAATGATAAATATATGGAATATTTTTAAACTTCAAAACTAAATTTTTGAGAGAAGTTTAACAGAAATAAATTTCAGTTCAGGCTTGATTAATTTCATACTGATCAATAAAAATAGAGTTAGTACGCTAAATTTAAAAATTGTGATTGTTGGCAAATTATGACAATTTTTCAAGAAAAGCATCTCTTTTCCTTTAGTAAGATTATGATAATCAAAGTCTATTACCAGATTACAAAGATATGTTACTTTGCAATATTTTACTTTAAAAAAAGTTACTAGGTGCACGGGTCTAAGTTGTTTTATTAAGATGTGATTGTGTCAACATGACTTAATTCACAAATTATTTTTCTTTAAATTTATGAAATTGTAGATGTGACATGAACATATAAATATATGTGGTTTAAACATTGGTCACCCAAATGTTCAGGCACTGTTTTGTCATTGTTGTTTTCAACATAGAGCAGTAGTTCTCAGACTGTGGTCTTTGAGAACAGCAGTATCACCATCACCTGGAAATTTGTCACAAAAGCAAATGGCCTCATCCTAGACCATTGAATCAGTAACTCAGAGGGGAGGATCAAGCAATGAAACGGGTTCTTTAGCAAGTCCACTGGGTGATAATGATACACACTAAAGAGTGAGAATCATTAACCTAGGAGTTTCCACCAGTGGTGCCATATTAGAATTACCAGAGGAGTTAAAATAAATACATGTGTAAGTCTCATCTCACAATGATTAAAATAAATTGTCTGGTAAGAAGACATACTACTGTATTTAATAAAGCACCCTACCTCTAATGTGTAGCCAGGGCTGAGAACCACTGGTTTCACCTAACATCCAAAAGAGCTTATTCTATTCCTCTTTCCTTTCTCTGGACCTGTGAGTGTGCCCAGTCTTTCATTGACCTTTTGATTAAAAAATTACTATCTAATCACCACATTCTAATACCCAATGCCAGCCTTCTCATTTTTATGTGACTTCCTGATGGGATCCATGCTATTGCTTTATTTGTATATTCCAAGTGATATATCAATTTAAATAGACTACTATCTCTACACACAGATAACATTTTATCAGTAATTTTGAATAAATATAAAGGTGACCCACGGGGTTTATTGTTCCTTTAGACTACCCGTCTTATCCCATTGGATCCGTTCCCGAGTGAATATTTAGGTGAAGTTAATCACAATGGAAATTTATCATGGGTACATTGAATTTGCTACTAACTTAATGAACTAGCTTATTCCTACTACACTATGCTATAGCTTTAATAATCACCCCCAGAAACAAAGCTATTCATTTATAATGAGATTATAGAAATTTAATATTCACATGGAAATGCAGGCAAGCAGTAATTTTTTAGGCTTAGCAAACTCCCAGTCATGCCAGGGATTTGGTAGGCATTAAAAATATTTGAATATCCATAAATTTTAAGTATCAAGTTTCTTTTTTTTTATTCATTACTCTAAAATCAGTGTCTCTCAAACTGTTGTTTTATCTAAGAGTTAATAGATGAGATTGTATTCTACAAAATTATGAATATGGTTATATATTTACGAAGTAGATAATTTTCAAAGAAACTCATGTTTCAAAGAAGTGATCCAGACTGCCATCACTTGTAATGTTTTCCTAAAGCAAAAATAGTTGATGACCCTTTTTTGAACGCTGTATATAAAGAATTCATGTTTTGTTGAATACTAGATTATTTTACAAAATGTCTTGTAATCTCTCCAAGTTTTAGAATCTATATTGTTTCTTTATTCGATACAATACCAATTATTGACACTTTTAATGCAATATATCTCACATATCTCTTCTATGTAAATTGTATTTATTGCAAGACTCATAGTACTAAGTCCACAATTTGAGTAGGTACTAATACTTTCTTCTGCTTCCAGTCTCTCACACATCCTAAATTTAGATGTTGAATAGTTTTTAAACTGTAAGAGTTTTTCCCATCACAGAATAAATTGGAAGGAGTACCTGTTATAGTAAATATTAAACCAATATCTTCAGGTTTGCCTACAAGTTTCTTAAATGCCCAGTACCAGTTCAATCCTCACCGATTTACTTCTTCTTGTTCCTTCACTTTTCCTCCCCTAAAATGCATCTCACAACTTCACCTTACGTAACATTGTGACCTCTTGTCAAAGGTCTGGATTGACTAAAATTTAATGAAAAATGTGTGTTTATTTATCAGCATGGAATCACAAATCATGTAGCCTACCAAGGTCATTTTTTCTTTTTTACTTTAAGAAATTCAGAATGATATATTTTTCTCATTGCAAAGATGTGGATTAAAATAATATTTCTTCTGAAAACACAAAAATCATTTAGCTCTCAATGACATGTTTAGTAAAATGAGATATTGATTTTGTGGGAGACTGGAATGCTCTAAAAACAGAAATAATAGCAAAGAAATCATGAAACCATTTCTACAGGCATACAAAATTGTCCTTGCACTAGCTCTTGGTTAGAACACATAGCATATGTTTTGATATAAAATATCTCCTTTTAATCAATGTTTGAAATAAATATTTGGTGAATTACATGAAGAATGTATATGGGTGTGCAGGTTTGTATGCATTTTATGGACAATAATAATTGCAAAACCTTCAAAGGTCAATTTCAATAATAGTCTATTTGCCAAAACTCAGCTGTGTCTCTATTGAAACTGTTTCTTCATTCTTTCTATTGATTACACTCTTATGTCATATTTCCATTATTTAGAAAAAATTCAAAAATTATTTTTGAGTTATATGAAGTGAAATTTCCAATTGTATAAAACAGAGTCAGTCTATAATCGTACCGTAGCGGTTATGATATTGTTATATTGGGTACATACATAAACTATTTTTCCCTTTCTGAAATCTTACGCTTTCTTTCCTAAAGAATGCTTTACAATTTTCTTTCATTTAATGTTTAAATACTTCTTTGACCGTGTGCTTAAAATTTTCTCCATGAGTTGAAAATTTAAGACAAAAATATACATTTCTGATTATTTTATTTGTAGGGAATAGTCTCACTTTCATATGTCATTTTATTCTTATTTTGAAATTTGACCCAACCTTGTCTGTGAAAGCACCACTACATGGTATAAAAAGATTGAGAGAGATGGGGTGAGATTTGTCTCTCCATTCTGTGAATGAAGTCTGTGCTTCCGGATTTCCCGAATCTGTGGAGATTCAGAGAAAAAGTCATGGGCATGGTTCATCTTTGAGAAGACACCATGGACCTGCAACTGGAGGTTAGATGGTATGTCATTTCTAGAGGAGGAAAATTATCATCTTTGGATAGATAAATTGAAGAGTGTAAGTCTTTGCTCATATCTAAAAGAAAAGCAATCTTTTTACTAGCTAAGAAAAAAAAGATAAAAATGTTGATTCTTGAGTGATCGTGGAAAAGGAGAGTGAAACTGGTAATAGCAACAAAGGTGTTAACAGGATAGTTCTTACAGATCATACAACATGATTGCACCATTATGATCTGAAAATGATGGAAAATATGGCTACCTACTCAGCAAATTCTGAAATGAACCTTTTATTGGAGAAAATAAAACATGAAAAATGACTTTATCTAGTGTTTGTAGGTGATGAGAATATAAAAGGGCTTTAAAAAATCTTGTGCCTGAATATAATACGATGTTCACACAGATACTGTTAGTCAATTTTTTCTTCCTTTTAATATATATAGCACATTGTAAAAAATTTAAAAAATTTCTTCCTGTGGCCCCTTACTAGATTTTTATTTGCAGCTTGTTAGAGGCTATTCTAATTTCATATAAGGAGCCATTACTACTGAGGTTGTTTTATTTACTTTTTCACATGATGTCCCTAGAAAGAGAAAAGAGGTTCCTTAAATACATAGTCATATTTGCTTCTCAAAATAGCTTTGTTCCATTGTATTATCACTATTTTACACATTGGAAAACTGATGTTCAAAGATTTGACGTAAGTTTGCAGAAGACATACCTAAGTGAGTAGGAAAGCTCATATTTGGAACCAATATTTTTTGTTATCTTTTATGTCTTCCTGATAAATCAATCCTGTTAAAATTATTGTCAGGGTTGATTTTGTGAGGGTGTTGCCCTGGTTCTTTGGCTCCTTGCTTGGAGGAATCACACGCAGGGCCAGACAGACACTTAATACTTCCACACAAGCAGCTTTTATTGCAGGCTTTTCAGCACAGAAATAGAAAGCAAAAGGACCTTTCCTGAGAGAAATGGCTGTATCTATCTTATGAGTGGAGAAGACCCCGGGGGCTTACCACACTTCTGCTTTTGTGTCTACACCTTATGATATGCTAAATGTGGGTGGAGTATTAATTATTTTCTTGGGAAAAGGGTGGAGAGTTCTTAGAGCTAAGGGCCTTCCCTGATTTTATCCTTATAGGGTAACTTCCAGGGGTTGCCATGGCATTTGTAAACTGTCATGGCCCTGCAGTGTGTGATTTTTACTATGCTAATGTATGTTAATGGCGAAAAGGTCACCTTTGGACATGAGCTCCTAGTTTCTGAACATGCTCCTGGAGGAGAAAAGTCCCTAACCTCAAGTTCCTGCCTTTATGGGTTAAGTTCTAAATACTCGTTCATCTCCTCATTTTTGCCCCGCTCCTCTTTTCCTGTGGTTAGCACTGTGTACTTACACCTGTCCCTAACATTATGAAGCATCATTATGTATCTCTAATAGTACATTTCTTTTAAAATTTTTTTTTCATATTAATGAAGGCACTTCAGATTTTTTATGCTCACTCATTGCATGGTATATTTTTCCTTCCATTTATTCTCAATATTTCGTATAGATCTATATATGTTTTTACATTTGAAATGCATTTCTTATAGAGAATATATATATTCTCTCATATATATATTCTAACTATGTATGTGTGTATATATATATAGTTAGAAACTGTGAGGAATTTGAGATGTTACAGATTTTTTGCACAGATATTTATAGATAGATAGATAGATGGTGACTACATGGCTGCGTTGGGAAAAAAATATACTCACAGCAAAATTAACAGCCAAAGTAACATTTCAGTGCTGGCTTTCCACCCTACCCCCACAACCAGTAACCCCATAATGCGATGTGTGATGACAGTCAGATACAGAAATGTCATGTGTCAATGGTGGCTTTCATTTGATAGGCAAGGGATATAGCGGAAAAAAAAATATTCTCAGTGGTTATAAAGGGTAGAGTCCATTCACTTTCTGCCCTCCTTTAAGGGAGTCTTCTTGGAGAAGTAATGGGAAGAATCCTTCACTTTGCCCTTTGTTATATAAATACATCTCCCTGGGGGGCTGATAAAGCCATTGTCTGCAGCTGTTAAAACCCAGTCCCCAAGGGTTTTACTTTTTGAAATGTAAATGCCTGGGAAGATAACTCTTTAAACCTTCCCAGAGGTCTCTAGATTATTCACTCCACCTTTGAAGTTAACCTAGGAGCTCATCCTATTATAGGATTGATTGGTTCTTGGGGGTATAAGAAAAGGTGTGCTAGCCTTTTCAAACTGAGCTATTGGCTTTCATTAAGAAAACAAATGGATACGGATCTAACCTTTACCATGTGAGAAAATGTTTGTCATGAAAAGTGAGAGCAAACACTATAACTTTATAGTGTATGTTTTCATGGCTCCAGAGGCTGTGCCTTACAGAACAGCTGAGAAATCCAGGACAGATTTATTTTCCCATAGTATTGTAGGGTCTTTTTTAAAAAGAATTCATTCTGACAAATTCTGCCTTTTAATCAGATTGTTTCATTTGTTAATATTTGATTTAATTATTCACAATGGTTTAGGTCTACCATTTTATTTTTTATATACTGCCTGGTTGTCCTAGAGATTACAATTTACATTCTTAACTTATCATAGTTCAATTACAGTTAATACAATGTTTCATGAAAATATTCATGAAGATATTGACATCTTGCAACCATATCTCTCTTTCTTTATATTAGGATTCTTAAATGTATCATACATACCTTTGTGAACTAAAATAAAATCTTAAGTTCCCTGCTGAGTGAATGGACCCCCTATCAGCCAAGGGGACCACAGAAAAATCTTAAAACCAAGTTCCCAGCCGTGACAGGATGGGAGGTTGGACACACCTCAATTTACCCCCTCCCTTGCTAAGGGCCACAGGCTTCCCCCCCCCACTAAGGGCTAAACAGAAACCAATCCCATGATTTACACCAGCATTCTGTCTTGATTGGAGATGACCAACCATGGAGTTTAAGCAGTTTAAAGAACACCTACAAAGAGGGTTTTTGTGTCTTTGCTTCACCTTTTTTACACAGAGGGCAGCTGTTTCTGAACATGGGCCCCATATAAGGGAAGAAAGTGAGACTGCACAGGTCCATGTTTCTCTTTTCATAAATATGTATGATTCCTCCTATAGCTTGTTAAATTTTATATTTGGCCATCCTGCTCAGTATAAATTCCTGTTCTCATTGTCCCTGCCTCAAAACGTGTTCCTGGCTTCTGGCCAGGGCTGGGATTTCCAGCCTGTTGGAAAGGCCACCCAACAGGCTGCAACACTATATGAAAAATAAAGCTCTCTTTTCCAAATTTACAAACCTTGTCATTTTCCAGTTAATACCTTGATTATAAACCCTGCAAGATAAAGTTATAATTCTTGTTTCATAATCTTTTTAATTCAGAAAAAATAGGCAAAATGGAAAAACAGTCTTTTACGTTTACTAGGATTTAACTTTTACAATGTTAGTCTTTATTTATTGAATATCTGTGTATACACCTGGGGTAAATTTCCTTTAGCTTGAAAAACTTCCTTGTCCTTTCTTGTAATGCAGGTCTGCTGGAGACAAATGCTTTTAGTTTAGTTTAAAGTATCTTTACTGTTCCTTTATTCTTAAAAGATACTTATTCTGTGTCGAATTCTAGGTTGACTTTTTTTTTTTTTTTTTTTTAACTTCGTGTACTTTAAAGATGTGTTTTTTTTTCTTCTGGCTTCCACGGTTTCTTGTGAGAAGTCAACCATTAAATGGATTCTTGTTCCCATGTATGTAATATTGCAATTATGTCTTGCAGCTCTCAAGAGATAATTATATTTTAAGACTTCATGATGTTTCTCAGCATGCGTTCCTTTGTATTTACCCTATTTCATGTTTGATTAGCATGTGTCTGCAAATTTCTTTGTTTCATTTAATTTGGGTAATTCCAAGTCATTATTTCTTCATATACACTTTTTTCTATATTTCTATATTCTCTGTCCTTTGTTATTAAAATCATATATATGTTGAACATTTGGATAACATCTAACAGTTGCCTGAGACCAGTTCATTTTTTTCCAATATTTATTCTCTCTATTCTTCACCTTGAGTAATTTCTATTGATAGATTTTTAAAGTTCACTTTCTCTGTACTCTGTAATGTCCGTTAAACTATTCAGTTCACCCAGTATTTTTTTTTTTTAATTTCAGAAATTGTAATTTTTCAATTCTAGAACTTCTTTCTTCTGCTGCTGCGGAGAGTTCCTATTACTCTGCTGAGAATTTTTTGTATTAAAAACATGGGCAGGAGGGAGAGGGGAGGGGGAGGAGGGAGGAGGGGATGGGTATATGCATACACAAAGAGTGCGATGCGCACCACCGGAAGAATGGACATATTTGAAACTCGGACTTGGAGGGGTCAAGGGCAACATACGTAACCTAAACATCTGTACCCCCATAATATGCTGAAATAAAAAAAAAAAAACTTTGTTCCAATATGTGGTTCATATTAGGGTCAAAACAGTTGATTTTCTTTTCTCTTGAATATATGCTGTTGTCTTGGTCTTCTGTATACCAGGTAATTTTAGATTATATTTTGAATATTATAAATGTTAAAATATGGAGGTTCTGGTCTTGTTATTTTTCTCTAAGTGTTATTCCAGCAATTGCTAAATTCTGAAACCAAAGAATAAACAAAGAAGACCCAAACCCTGAATTACGTTCTTTGAATCTAGTGTCACAAAAAGATTTGGAAGCAAATGAATTATAAAACAGTTTAAAAATTGCTGTTAACAAAAATCAATAAGGTAGGTGAAGTTGAGGGAATTATTATAATAACTCTGCTTTAAGGTGAGAAGTAAAGGTTCATAGATGAGAATGACATTTGAATTAGGTCTTGAAAGATGACTTGGTGTTTTCCAGATAACATGTGGCAAAAGGCTTTCCAGACAGAAATAACAGTAAATACAAATAATCATTTTTCCATGTGTTACCCTTATTTTTCTGTTTTTTTAAGCAAAAATTTAAACATTTAATATATTAAAGTTTATATTTTGAAAAATGCTTGCCTTTTTTCAAAATAAGTATCTTTGCATGTATATATTAATATAGATTAGAAAGATGGTAATGATAATTCTAATCACAATATAGAGAACAAATTTGGGAAGGGAAAATTATAACAAAGAAGACCATCTAATTCTTTAGTAGAGTGATTTTAGGGATCTGAACCATATCAATGATAGTGGATACTGAAACTTGAGATTGTATTGGAAAATATATAAAATGGAATTGAATTGACTTGGCAGTTAATTGTAAGTAAAATTAGGTGTACATAGGAAATATTAGTAAAATAAGACTCCAAGATTTTATTTATTTATTTAGTAATTATATTAGAGAGAAGAAAGAGATTTTCAAAATGGAGGAATAAGTTTCATTTAGTCATTATTGAGTTTGATGTATATGTGTCGTAAATTATGACCAGTATGTCTATTAGGAAGTCTAAGTAGACAACAAAATAATAACCTGCCTTTTTATTTTTGGTGATTTCATTATTTATTATTTCTTTCCTCTTCGTGTTTTGCCTTAATTATTCAAATGTTTCTTAAGCATTGTTTGTTCTCTCCACCTATGCCTTCATAAATTGCAAACTTCCTGGCAAAATACAGAACATGTATCTTTATTAATACAATGTATGTTTATTAACTCATTGTCTTTCTTTTCTTGGTCTACCAATTATTTTATCACAAAGTTCTACATAATTTGCATGCTACATATCTTAATTTTGGACTGTCAGAATGGTTACCACATTTCTGTGGTTGCTTAAACTATAACCACAATGTCCATTATATTTTCTTCTCCAGAAAACGTTACTCACTTTCAACTTGAAGGGTATTGTTACAATATCGGTGTGAGATCTTTTACCTCCACTTCATATATGAAATAACTGAGACTTCATATTTTAACAATTTTTCAGAGGCAGGCTTAGAAGAGGTTTCTGATGACTACATTAATTGCTTTCTTTTGCATCATGCTTTCTCTCAGGTCAAAATTGGATTATACTTGCCATTTTATTATATTTTTTCTTTGATGCTAGACAGTAATAATTATGAACATCCCTGAGTATGCAAAATGACAACCTAATCATATGAGTGGATATTTCTGTCATATTCTTTCCTTTCAATAAATACGTCAAATATAATCTTCAAAACCATCTTTATGATAGATTTCTAAAGCTACCTAGGAAGGAAAAATATCACTTCATTTGCTATAACCATGAATGCCTTAATAATTTCTCATATCTAATACCTAAACATAGTACAACAGATCTTGTAATTTTCTTTCTTTTTTTTTTTTTTGAGACTGAGTCTCACCCTATTGCCCAGGCTAGAGTGCCATGGCATTAGCCCAGCTCACAGCAACCTCAAACTCCTGGGCTCAAGCAATCCTCCTGCCTCAGCCTCCTGAGTAGCTGGGACTACAGGCACTCACCACCATGCCTGGATAATATTTGTTTATATTTTTAGTTGCCTGGATAATTTTTTTTTCTATTTGTAGTAGAGATGGGGTCTCTCTCTTGCTCAGGCTGGTCTTGAACTCCTGACCTCAAGCAATCCTCCCAGAGTGTTAGAATTATAGGCATGAGCCACTGTGCCAAGGCTGAAACTCATATTAAACATCAATTCATATTGTAAAAATCTGAGAATTGAAAAAAAAATAAAAAATCAAATTCCTTTGCCTCCTCTGCTATTTTTTTTAAAAATTATAGTTAGGAAATAGATCTGCGTACTAATATAAATATTATTCCATAAAGAGCATACGTTACTTTGTGAATGCCTGTATGCTTACATCAAGTTAATGTCCAGTAATTCAATTAAATTAATATAATGTAAACGGAGAGATTCCCTTAATAATGTAACAGTGCAGTTTCTGGGTAAAATATATTACAGTATTTATGGTCATTTACTCAAACCTCTATAAACTTTAGTGGATATTGCTTTATGAATTTTGCAGTATGACACAAAAGCAAGCTCAATGAAGCAGCTATTTCTCTACCAGTTGAAGATAATAAAATACTTTACTAACTGTTCATTTATATTAAGGTTGTCCTTCATAAAGTACTGGTGATATATATTTTTAGTATTTGCTTCTACTCTTATGGTATGCAAATATAATCATTATACCATTTTACCGAAGTGTTCAGCATGTTTCTACACCTGCTAAAATGTTGAAAATGAATTGTGATAACACGCAATATTAATATGAAATGCCAGGAATATTGCTCACATAATACAACTTTCACATAATAGCATTTAAAAACCTCAATTTTGCTCTTGCAAACCTCAGTTATGTTCATAAGCAGACAGATGAGGTACTAAGTGTTCTATCTCTTTTGAAAATGGCCATTCTCTCTGGGGATCAAATAGTAATACTGCTTGGAAAAACAATATTTGTAGAATCAAAGAATAAAATATTAATCTGAGTTAAATCTAAATCTTTTGCCTTACAGCTATTGGAATTTAGAAGGAGGACAGGATTCTCCCTATGAATAATACAACGAGAAGTTGATAATCTATTTGATGAGCTATACATTTCCCTTTCAATTTCATAGAATGTATTGAGCCCTAAAAAAATTTATTAGTGACAGAATTGAGTCACATAGTAATGCTTCTGACCAAAGATAGGATTCAGCTTTATCTTTTGAAGTTTTAAGAGCTTTTCAGAGAGAACACATATAACTATTTCCCCAAGTGTCCATTTACTAGTTTTGCCCATAAGGTATTCTATCTGACCTATTAAGCAAATTTGAAACCAAATAGTATGGGTCCTTAAGACTACCTGTGAAAATAAAAGCCACGGAGTTCCAAATGGCAATATCTTTGCTAAATGTCTTGAACACAGAATTTTAATTTTGGGACAAGAAGTTATTTACTTTGAATGATTCTTTAACTTCTTTTCTTGTGCCATGTTGTACTTTAATTCTTCAAATTTTTGTATTAGTGAGTGAAATAAACAAATGTAATATCTTTTAGCTGTTTGCCCTACTGAGAATTATGGGGGAGACAAAGCAATTTACTGGTTTTGTTTCATTTTCTCCCATTACAAATTTATTCCTGAAGTAGCTGGATGATAGTGGCATCCATGTCACATGACTGTTAAGACAGGAGAAATATTAAAACCATTCTTATCCGAAAGTGAGACCCACCTTTGCAGGTGTGATTACAGAGACACTACCAATGTCAATGGCAGCTCTGCAAGGTACTCTTAGTTTTCAGATGAAAGAAGGTCACTGAGGAATCACCATGAACATCTCTGCCCTGCCACATAGAAGCATCCTCATTTGTAATATCTCCATCCACAAAATGGGGATACTAAAACGTGATACAAATGTGAGAATTACAAATGTATCCATGTAATGTACGTAAAACATTAGAAACCTAGAAACAGTCAACAAATAGTTTTACTATTATCGAGAAGAAGGATACTCAATATATGTATTTTTTTGAATCTTTGTTTCCCATTTTTATTATTTATTTATTTTTATTTCAGAATAATACAGGGGTACAAATATTTTGGTTACATAGATTGCTTTTGTAGTACTTGAGTCAAAGTTATAACTGTGTCCATCACCCAGATAGTGTACACTGTACCCATTAGGTATGATTTCACCCATTCCCTTCTCCCCCGCAACCTGATTGATTTCCATTGAATTTACCTCCATCTGTGCACATGAGTGCTGACTGGTTAGTTATAATCTAATAGTAAGTACATACGGTGTTTGTTTTTTCATTCTTACGATGCTTCACTTAGGATAACTTATGTATGTTTATGGAAAAGAACTATTCATAGTCTGGTCAAAAAATTAGAAAAAGCAAAACAAAAAAAAATATAAGGAGCAATTGAGAGACTTTCTGAGGGAAAGTCTGATATAAAACAAAGAATTATTAAATATGTTATTAATGTCTTAGGCGCTGATACAGGTGCTAGAAACAGAGCTGTGGATTGTAACGCCAGATCTCTGTGTTCCTACTGCGTGAAAAATTTTGGGGGGAAGGGGCAGAATGTGGTGGATTATTTTATCTAGGAGTTAGAAAGAGGCAAAACAATGAAATAAAATGAAAAACAAAACATGAACCAGATAATAATAGACACTGATAACTAGAAAGAAGAAATAAAACTGATTATATGAGGAAGAATGGGAAGGATTGTGGTCAATGATTTAGACTGAGACGATTGGGGAGGTCTCTCAGGGAGTAGAAAGTTAATTAAAATTCTAATGGTAGCATCTGAGAGAAAATATTCTAGTGCACACGAAGGGTTCTGAACCTGAGAAGAACTATATGAAAGGATGTGGGAGATGTAGAGTGGGGCCCTTTTGTGACAAATGCTGGTAGTCATGTGATGATGCCTAGTTGGGCTTCATTTAGAAAATACATCCAAAGTATGAACTGTCTACTGATCCAAATATTCAGGTGTATTTTGTAAAGTTAAATACATCTTTTGTTAATTAGGTGTATTTAGATAGGTCTTGTTAATGAGATAAGAAACATCTATATTTGGCTCCCCACAAAGAATTACTATACTGGCTGTATTGATCAAGGGAAGAAGTTTGGTATTATATATATTTGCAGTTCCTCAAACTGGCTGGATATTCCTCTTCTCCAGGCCCTACAGCTCTGTTTCTGTACCTATGATCTCTGTGAATTATGCCATTTTCAGGTAGTTCAAAAAATCATGTATGAACTGGTTAGGCTAATTTCAGTAGTTTGTATTTTATTAGGACATTTGGAGAGCCACAAGAAAGCTTTAAGCTGGGGAGTAACAAATAAATCCTTATTTTAAAGGGAATACTCTGGCTACTTTGTGATAAATAGATTACTGGAAGGCAACAGTTGTAGTGGGGTGACCTGTCTGGAAGCTATTGTTAAGATTACAAGTAATCAAGTTTCACAGGTACTTCAAGGAGAGAAGAAATAATCGATAATTCTATGCCCAATCAAGTTGTCATTGAGATAAAGTTAACAGCATATTTGTTAAAATATAAAATGTTTAAGTTAATGTATAGCATGGAACACTACTCAGTCATAAAGAAGATGTATTAATACCATGTGCAATAATCTAAATGGAAATGGAAATGGAGACTGTTCTTCTAAGTGAAGTGTATCAAGAATGGAAAAACAAACACCACACATGTCCTCACTATTAAATTGGAACTAACTGATGAACACACATGTGCACAGATGGAAGTAAAACTCAGTGGAAATCAATGGGGTGAGGGAGGGAGGAAGAGAAGGGAAAAAAATCAATCTAATGGGTACTATGAATACTATTTGAGTGATGGGAACACCTTCAGCAGGGACTCAACCATTACAAAAGTGATCCATGTAACCTAAAACATTTGTACTCCCTTAATAATTTGAAATTAAAAATGTTTAAGTTAATGAAATTTTAAAATTCTTAAATAAAAAGTCTATTATAAAAATAAAGCTGCATATTAAGACAAAGTCAGGAATAAGGGGGATGGAATGAGTGAAGAAAACATACCAAATAAACCAGGTAAATTATCAATTGCTAAGTTTTTATCTTTTCAATTGTTATTTGTAGAAAACTAGTTTATGTATCCTTTTTGTAAACTCACAGCCTGTAGTTAAGAAATTTCTTCTCCAAGACTTGGCGAGCCACTGCCAGTGAATTCTACTCTACCACTTAAGGCTTAGGAAGTAGCAGCATGCTTAGGAATGCTATTATCAGAGACACATTTGGGAAAGTTCGAAGATTTGTCAACATTTGTAAGTTACTTCCAGTAAAAGTCATCATCTTGTACCACGGCACGAGGAGCCACCAACTGTAAACTTTAACATAAAGAAAGGCAGCAAAGGAATTGATGCCTGTACCATTTCAGAAGCCAATAGACTCAATCCCATCATGGTTCAAATACAGTTAAACCCAAGTCATTACTGGATGTCCAAGTATTGATGATCATCCTTCATCCAGATATACGTCCCAGTCAACCTATTACTAGTATTACCAAACACTTTCAGGGTCCTCTCTTGGGGTCTGCTTCACTCTAATCCCATTCTCTCAATTTCTTAGCCTTTTATCTGTTTCCTTTTGCTTTGAATCGTGTATGCTCAACTCTGAATTCATATTGCAATCACTCTTAGAAATTAAAAACAAAAATCTCTTCTGCCCTGTATGCAGGCCAGCCTAAATCAGAGGACACAACTTAGATAAACACAGCTTAAGAAATAATTGTCTTCAGACAACAAGCTTCTGCTGCAGCCTTCTAAAGTTGAGGCTCTTCTTTCATACATCATGTATGTCAGAGACAAGGCGCTGAGTAACTGTCCTCATGGTTCCTTACTAATACTTCCAGACATTACTCTTTCTCTTGCCTTTAAAAGGAAAACAAAAACCATTGATTCTTTGAGATGTGTTAATATGTTGTCTCATTGTACCAGTGTGTCTCAAACTTTACTGTGAACCATATGGGTTTTGTTAAAATGCAGTGCAGACTCTGATTCAGTAAGTCTGCAATAGACCTAAGATTCCGCATTTCTAAAAACTCACAGGACACCAGTGCTGCTGGTCCGTGGAACACACCTGAAAAGTACATCAATATCACCGTCTCTTCCTGGGATTCTCCTGCACACTCTTCCTGTTCTGTTGCTCAGTTTTAGCCTCTGGCTCACAAACTTACTTTCTTCCCTATTTCCTTTCCTCATTCCAATGCTATCAACATCTGTATAGATGAAACAATCTCTCCTGCTTTGTTGATGTATTTCTTGATGAAATAAACAAAGGGAAAAAAAAGAATAAAAAGAAATAATCTCAACCTGGGCTTTCTGTGTCTTCATCTTAACATTCAATAATCTTTCCCTCTACTTCACCTCAATACTTGTACCTCACCCGTGAGAAACAAGACTACTTTTGATACCTCTGCTTTAAATATCTGTTCCTCATCTTATTCCCTTCTGCTGTATCATACTGTGTATCCATGGCCTTATAGGTCCCCTCGTTTTGTGTGTTCACTGCCATAATTCCTTGAATTCATCAAGACCCTGACCATTTTGACACTACTTTCTCAGATGGGCATGTCGTGGATTCACTTCCCTTTCTCTCATTCTTGGCGGGGAACAGAGGCAGGCAAGAATACTATTCCTCCTAGCATCTGCAGTGAGCACTCAGCCCACTAACCACTGAGTATTTTGTTTCATGTGATTCTGTTGGGGGCCCGGACCCCTATGCACAACGATCCTCAGTGACCCCAAAAATGTATACATCCACTAAGTGAATAATTTTCTCTGTTTGGAGATTGAGGATGGAGCTTGTATTTCTGAAAAAAGAAACAAAGAGAAAGGGTGATAAATGTCTCTGTCTATTTTCTCTAAGTGGAACTAAGTAGTTTATATTAATATTACTTAAGTTTCCAGCCTTGTTCCATACAATACTATTTCTGGCACTAGGCTTATTACTAAATTTTCATGTGCTTTTTATTTTTACCACTTCTTGTAGTTTCATGAACATTTTATTGGAAATTTGAGAAAAAGCATGTCAATGCTAGCAGGACATAATTTTACAGTAGAAGTTCAAAAATAATTTAGGAAGTTTTTAGGGAGTGATTAGAGAATGTGCACACTTAAGCGACCAGCTCTGGAAAACGTTCACTTCAAAAGGATCTGATCCATAATGATGTGTATGCTTCTTAGTACATTTTCTTCTCACTGTGTTTTACTGCTCTGCATTTACAAATGTATAATAAATTGTTGTGGTGATCTTAAATGTTAGAGCAGTTCAGGTTTTGACTAATGTATCTGAAAGCCCCTAATTTAAATTAAAAGCAAAATACAATTTGCTTAGGTTATTTTCATTTTTTGTCTAGTCTCACCTTTACTGATTTCTTATTATTTGTCTTCCCGGTTGTTTTATATAGCTAATTTACTTTTGTTTGCAATCTCAAAAAAGCAATAAAAACACTAAAACCAAACTTGAAAAAAAATTTCTTACATCATGCCTTATGCCTAATACATTTAAAATGACCTAACCAACTACAAACATCCTTAGTAGAAAAATAGCCATTTGCATATTTTAAAGAATTTGTAGAATAACCTTTCACATGAGGTTTAAAGATGTTTTTGAGGATATCACATATTCAAACTTGAATTGGGATAGATATTAAAACATCAGAACACCAAAAAATGCTTTAGCAAATAAAACATTAAGTAATAAAGCACAGAATGACATATCCCCAACGGTGTGCCTGCTAGAAAAGCAGATTCTCAAACTTAGTCCAGTCACTTGGCCTTCACAAGATACACAAGGAGGATTTGCCGCACCAGAAGAACCCATTCATATCTTCTCCCTTGCCTAGTCATCATGTTTTCAGTTCAGGAAGGTCTTCAAAGACAGGGACCTAATTGAGCTTAAGCAACATTTATGACTTAATAGCTTTGAACGGGTAGACATAATAAGGTGAGAATTTTGAAGAAAGTGTCAATATCAATTTGCAGTCTTATCACACCAAAGCCAGTAACTACCTTATCTTTACCTGAAATCAGTACTATTTATCATAAGAAAGAAAAAATGTTTGGCCCCAGTACTTTTTAATAAAAGTATAGGCAATTATGTTGGTTTCAGTTCTCGTATACTACTGAGCCATCTTTTGATTCTATAATTTGAAATCATGAAATGTGGACCAGTTATATAAACATTTATTGGGCTCATAATCAATGAGGAAAAAATATAAATAAGATATTTTTGAGTCAGGTTTTCCTGACTCAAATTATTTTTCCCTATTTTGCTCCTTAATCTTGTATACATCATCTAAAATCTTGAAACTTCAGTTTTAGAAATAATAAAATGAGACTAATAATATCTTGTTTTCAAATTTAACAAGGATTAGGTAAGTAATAATGCTATAAGGTATTGAGTTCAGTGCCTGGCATGGATGCTCACCCATCCATTCATTCATTCAACAAAATTTGAATATGTACCATATTACAGACATTTTGAGAATATAATAAAATAAAGACACAATTATTAATTTGCTATGACGCCTAAAAAATTGCAAGTAGATAAGAATAATTATTTTATGAGTACTTGCAACTATGCCATGCCTACTTAACTTAAATAAAAAGGTTACATAAACTAAAGGAAACTTGAACAATTATGCTTTGAAATCCAAAGAGACTTCTTGGCTAATTGTCAAGTAAAAATTCTTTCTTCCTCTGGGGGAATAATGAATATACAAATATTAAGAAAGATTGTTTACTCCAATGTTACATCCTAATGCAAAGCTTGAGCTATTATTTTTTAAAGAGATTTTTAAACATAAATTACAAAAAGAGAAAGAATAAAAGCATAATATATCCTGTAAAGTTATGTTTCACTTTGTTGTGTTAAATGTGCTTTTGGCTAATTTTGATATATCCTATTAGTAAATGGTGGAAAGTCACCTCACAGTGTTGTAAATGAGAAAAGTTACAATTAAATGTAATTGATTGAATTAAGTTGGGCATAGGGATATATATATGGGTATTTCACTTTCCGTCAGGAAAGCAAGAACATGAAGAGTCCTTTGCACAGAGCTTGACTTTCTACAGCAGTTTGTGATACGGATTCACTACTCAAACTTATGAAATACTTGGAATCAGGGGAACAGGGGAACACTCTAAAAGCAAGGGATTGACAAACTGGAGTAGGTTAATATAAGTTCATTACTTAAATGTTGTGCCTTGTGAAAAGTGAAAGAAGATTTGGTGAAAAACTTCCAATTGATGACTATCTTATGGCTTTTTAACCTTTCACTAGCTGATTCATAAACCACACATGCATGCATGTACACACACATGCATATGAACATATTCAGGTTAATCTGGCAAGGAGAAAGGAGTTTTTTAACATTTTAGCCAAGAATTTCCCTAAATTCTGAACTGGTAAAAATATCCACTTTATCAGAAGCATGCTCATAATGTTAAATTTAACATTAGAAACAAAGGGGATATTGTAGACCATCTACATATGGACAGAAATAAGCATTTATGATTAAAACTAGATGTTCCTTGTACATCACAGTAAGAAAAGTTACAAACCATTATTTCCAGAAGAATGAATTTGATGTATTAAAATTCTATGGTATACTAAAGAAAGAATGTGATTTGAACTTGAGTCTTTATTTAATCTGTTCAACTCAAACAAAAAGAAAAATGTAATCTGCACTTATATTTGTGATTTCATAACTTTTATTATAACTTAAATATCCACATATCTAATGAATAATGTATATATTACTTCTCTTTATCATATGAATCCCCATTAAATCATATCAACAGTTACATTAATAGATAAATGCAAAGTGTTCTTACTAGAAAAAACAATGCTTGTTAATCAGAATCACAGAAATCTTGTATATCTCCAGAAACCAGCACTGACCAAGACCTTAATTGTTCATGTAAATGCTCTGTGAAGTGTTTGAACAGGTGTAATTTATTTACTTAGAAATTACCACACAGATGCTCTCTCCCATCACACACCTCTTTTGTATTCACTATGATGTAATGGTTTCTTGTACCAAACTAGTCCCAGCCAATTAAAAAGCAAATAAATAGTCACAGTGGAGGGTAAATTGCCTTCTCTGCCTTCATGAAGCATGTGTGCACCAGTAAGGTAAAATGTTGTCAATCTGTTAAAATCTCAGCGAATCCATCCTCCTCCACCACTAGTAGCATAAAAGCTTTAACACTTTGAACAACTAGGGAGGGTCATTTGTCTAAGTTGTGGCAAAACCCAGGGGGCAGAAAGGCCATCGTATTTCTTGCAACACATCAATCTTGACTTTAAAATAACAAAAAATGTTCCAAAAGGGTCACCATTAAACACTCTTTGTTCATGGCTTAATTCAACCTCCTTTTCCCCTTCATATATCTGAAATAGAATAATACTGTACATTATGTCCATAAAAATACAACAAAGCCAATAGCATCAGGATTGTTAGATGTAGACAATTCATCTGTATAGTCTCAATAAAAACAGTTGCTGATCTGCCTATTTCGAGTAACTTAATGCTGTCACTTCCTCATCACTCTCTACCTCCACCAACTGTAATTGTTTGGAATTTTGTATTTATTGCCTAGAACAATAATGGGTATTATGATTAAGGCATAAATGACAGAAAATGATAGGCATGTTAATTATACAGTTCCACCTTAATGTTAACTGTCAGTGTACTTTCAAGAATATGTGTCTATTATTTCTATTTTGATTTACGTTTAGTATTACAGATTAATGCTGTTGTGATAAAGAATCTGACTAAATTTTTTGAAGTTTGACTGCTGACAGCTTTTAAACCTTACTCCTTCCTGATCCCCTACTTTCCCACATCTAAGAAAGCAGATAAGAAAGGTTGGTTTCTCCCCACTTTGGTACAGGTGACAAGTTCAAACCATGTACAGGAGCCCTCATTCTGGCCCCACTCCATGACAACAATAAAGACCCAAAGCCAGTCTCCTTTCCTTGCGTTTGGGCCAGCTTAGGAGGTCTGCCCTTCTCTCCCCAGAAAAACCCCACTATGTTAGTAATAAACCTTCTTGTACCCTCTTGGTGTGTGTGTGGCTTCATCAGTCTCTGCATCTGAACCAAGTTTTGGGTGGGGGTCATTCTGCATCTCCAAGTTGTCCATAATAGCTTTACAATTTAGGAATATAATAGAAGAAGTACCTGGCGAGATTATGAAGTATTGATTCCTAGACCTGCTTCAACTTTGTGAATTGGATAGTCTAGTGAGATACCAAGAAGTCAACATATTTTTTTTTACATTTTTAAAAACAATTTTTTCTGGCATTTATATCGGTTTTTGAGAAACAAAATTTTACACTTTTCCTTGGGTAAACTCATTAGCTCTTTCTTCTAAAGTTCTGCTTTATCTTATGCATTATTCTTCCATTCTTCTCTGTGGCTTCAACCTTTCTATTTCCATTGGTAACAAGACCTTTAGCATAGCAATGCGTTCAATTTACTTCTATTTTATAAATAATGAAGTAAAACTTGAGAGATATCAGTAATAAATTAAAAATGTCATAATGGTCTCTTACAGCAATTCTTACTAGATTTGACAAATTTCTAGTCCTATTTAGACATGAATCCCAATATGATGCTTGACTATTCCACCTCATGTAATTCTTTGCTGTGTGCAGTTTCCAAGTGGCAGTTAAAGGACAAGCACCTGGCTGCCCACATCAGAAACACAAGAGGGAGGAGTTGTTATTAAAACACAGATTTTTAAGGCCATTCCACAGATAAGTCTGGTATAGGGTCCGAAAATAATTATTTTTAAGAAGCATTCCTTTAAGATTTCTGTGTAGTCAACCATGTATAGAAACACTAGCAATGGATGTGTTCTGGAGCCTCAGAATATTTTAGAGCAGGAAGCTGCCATTTATTGTGCCAAGTTTTCTCTCCAACTGGTGCAGCCTAGCATGTCAACTGATGAAAAAGGGCTGCCATTCCAAAAAGCCTGGGGGATGGTGCTCAGGAAGCCCCTGCTAGGAGTTGGATTTGGTTCTGTCAACTCATCCCTCTCAGCTAACAGGTGCCCCCCTGCTGAAAGCTGTTGTTCTGAGGCTCTTTTGGATTGTGGTAAGAGTGAATGCATCACACTGGGGGACCCCTATCTGAGGCTATTAGCAATGCACCTGGTCTTGGCAATTGATAGAAAAGGCAATACTGTGCCAGGGGAAACTTCACACAATGGAAACTGTCTCCAACTTCTGCTTTTTAACAACATTCTTAACTCTACAATCATCAAAATATAAGTAGGTTTTGTGGTATATGAAAACGTGATAATCCACTCAACAGAGTTCTACTTAAGTCCTTCAGTGGCAAAAATACAGTAAACTAATAGATTTTTACAAAACATCATTGGGACTATAAAAGTACTTACATAGCACACTGAGTAGAGAAGAACATTTGAATTCCTAGAAATGATGTATATATTTATCTACATAGTAAAAATAAAATTAAGATTTCACAAAATACCTATCTTTAATCAAAAATTTTCTTACTTTTGTCTATTTTCGGAAAAGAAAACTAATCCCTAAAACAATTGTTAAATTTTAAATGTAGCCCACAGAAATACAATAAGCAAACTTCAGAAGAGAGCAGATAATCAATATTGTAAACATTTTCAATGGTTTTAATGTAGTTATAATTATAAATTGAAGAACACTAAATGATTTTAACATTTTCCATCTGAAAATATGCACCGGTGGTGCTAATTCTATAACAGCATGATTAATGGAGTGTCTTGTGCAATTATTTATAAATTAGGCACCACATTTTAAACCCCTAATAACTAGTGAGGTAAAACTTTTATTAACACATAAACTTTACTTTGACTCAATGAGGCCCACAGTCATACATAAATAAATAGGTTGTTTAGTTCAAGGAAATGACCTTAGAAAAACAATGAGAATATATTCTCGATTCAGAATTCCAATTTACATGTTTTATATATGTATATTCTCTATATACCCAGGCATGTATTTATATAAAAAATCATAACTATTACATAATGAAATAATGCATTTTATATGTTTACAACATTTTATATGTTTTCCCCTATGAAAAGGGGAAGAGGCAGCAATTAGAGAAGATTAAATGTTAAGCAAAATTTAAAAATAACATTACGTTAATTCCTCATGAAATCAGAACAATTTGTAACTGCATTATAACAGAGGCACTCTGAGTATAGAGAAACTGAATCTTTTACAATAAGCACCAAGACTGCCTCCCACTTGACTTGGAGAAACACATTCCCTTTGCCATACTGGGCAGTATACATCTGTGCATTCCTCCCTTGCTCTGAAAGAATATGCTATTCCTGTATTTCAAGACTGTATTTCTATTTTCTGAGACTGTTTACAAATACCCTTGAAATTGCAGCCTGGAAAAGAAGTTAGTATTTCTACTCATAAGGCTTCAGAAACCCGAGAGATTTTTAGAGTATTGCCTCCCAACAATATACTGAAAGAAGTTGTGATTGAACTAATAATGCAAGTGCAGCATGAACTATGTAAAATTTCTGTAGAACTACTAATACAGGTAGGACATAAACCAACATGACTTTCTCGGATTGCAAAATAATAATGTGTATGGAGAACCCAATAGTGTTTGAATACTTTATTATTATATAATAATTTCACCTTGAGAAAATTATACTGAAGAATAAAAGGTACAGAAAAATATTAATGGCAAAATAGTTTATTGCAGCTGTATTTTTCAGCCTGAAACAGGAAGCCTATGTATCTAATAATAATGTTGAATTATATGTGTAAATATATTTTATGTATGTATAAATATATAAAATGAAACATTATTCAGGCAGGCATTGAACACATATTTATTCAGACTTTTAATGAGATGTGTGACAGAATGCCAGTTGTCCCCTCAATATCTACTTCCTTTTTTCCCCCGGCGTATGATCTCCCAAATGAAGTCTACATTTCCCAGCCAGAGGGGTCCATGGGCTAAGATGTCATAAGTTAAACATCTACAGAAGAAATATGTGTGAAACTTCCCTTTCACTCATTAAAAATAAATTGCTTACTCAATACTTCCTCTATTTCTTCTTCCCATGAGCAAAAGCACAGATGTGGTAAATACCCAGTTTTAACCATACAAAGAATAACAGTAATTTAATTGATGGCAGATCTCAAATGGAAGCAACTGTCCTTTTGAATGACTTTTGAGGAGTAGATCTGGCCCATCAGTCAGAACTCCCCATGCTCAAACTATTAAGAGATAAATATTTATCTTATTCAAATCATTATATTTTGGGGTCTATTTTTTACAGCAGCTTAAACTTTACCCTACCCAATTAAGGTAGAAGAGTAAAATATTCAAAGTTATCTTCACAGAATAATCTAAAATAAATATAAACTGGTAAGGAGAAGGAACAAATTGAGAAAAAACGTTAAAAAAGTTACATTTGGGAGATAAGATTGAAAATAAATATTATAATGCCATTTCTTCACATTTTAAAAAATATTTTAGAACAATGGGCAATGTTTTTGAAATTGGAAAACAAGTGAATGCAAATTAAAAATTAAAGTTATTTAAAAATAGCTATAAATTTTAAAATGTGCTCTACGAAACTTTATTAGAAGTGGTAAAAATGCAAATAACTAACTCTGTTTGAAAAAGAATAAAGTAAATGAAGAAGAATAAACTCTTCATTTGGGACACAAAAGTGAAAGGAGAAGTTTATTTTTTAATTTTTTATAAAATTGTATATATTTCAGGAGTACAACCTTATGTTTTCATATGCATACGCACAGTGAAATGATTACTGCAGTCAAGCTAATTAATATATCTATCTCCTCACAGTTACCTTTTTGTTATGTATAGTGAGGAGAAATTAATTTTATATGAGAATGAAGTAGTGATTTTGCTTGAGCCTAGGTAAGTAAATAAAATTCAAAGTAGAGAGGGGAAAGAATTTCAATTTAACATTAAGACAGAGATACATTTTAGGAATGGTAAATTATATTGTGGGGCTAGGGTACCCCGTACATATCAGAAAATTTTGGGGCACAAGTTATAAATGAATAATGGACAAGATCTTGGGACACTGATGGTTATGCAAAGTTGGGAAAAATGAGAAGTTTTTGAGAAAGTCTGTGATCACAGGAGTGATAGGAGATCTGTAAGTTTGGAAACTGGAAATGATTTGGATTGGAACCTTGTAGTGGCTATAGAAGTTCAATGGTGAGTGATGTCACACTTCAGTAATTTGGACTCATGATGTTTACTTATCTCTTATTTTGGAAAACAGACTTGAGTTCCTAGGGAAATGATAAAGAAAATCTGATATTTCACTTCTAGGTGGAACACTTTAGGTTATTTTATTTGCAATGATTGAAGCGTAAAATAAATCACATAGCATTATTTTCTATTTTTAGAACATTTAGTCAGATACATTTCCTAAGTTATCCTGAACTAAAAAGTTAGCTTTTCAAAAGACAAATTTATTTTATGAAATTGTGTGTTTTTGGTATGAATGTCACTGAATTTGTTTTTTTTTTCCCATTTTCCCTCTTATTTGATAATATTCATCTAAAACGTGTTTGTAATTGAGATAGAAGACCTGTGATTTCAATGTTGTGTCATTCCAGATACATGATCATGAATATAGAATTGTTTCAGTGGGTTGGATGTACACATAAACATTTTTATTTAAAAAAATTACTTACAGATGATTTAGCATAAAAAATCTCTGCAAAATAATTTGATACTGTTAAATAACATTTAAGTTAACAGTAAAATGGCAAATCCCATTCTATTTCTTTTAAAAAAATCTAGAATCAGAGTCCATCTGTATAATTTGGCATTTTGGCACTAAATGTTATTTGTGGTTTTTTTTTTTTTTTTGATATGTTTGATCTGGAATTTTAGTACTAACCATTAATTGTGATTTTATTTGATTATACCCAGCTCTCTGGGATGCTTGCTGGAACACAGCTTTGTAAATGCAAATTGTTTTATGTATCTCAGTTACTCTATAATTGGTTTAACCAGTTGGAAATTGTGGAAACAGCAACACAAGCTTCAAAATTTTTAGAAAATTCCATAATATTGTTCTATAGAAAACATATTTTGAATCTTTTACATGCAAATGTAATGGAAACATTAATTTTCATGACAGAAATATGTATATATTTATTCTAAAGGATTCATTAATGTCAGAAAATAAAGACAAATCAAAATTTCCTACAAATATGGCCTTCTCCTTGAACCTTAAGTCAAACATATGCTATATAGTACATCGAAAATTTTGTACCTCTTTTACTAGAAAAATTTGACCAATAATGTATTCTTCATGAATAAAATAATTAAGCCATATGGGAGTATGTGTAAATTAGATACATATGAAAGTATTAGGCAATATAAATTTAGAGAAATAAAATATGAATAAATCAGAATAAACTTTCCTGAAAATTATAAATTTTTGAGCAGGAATAAATAGTAAGTTGTAGTTATATTTATAATTTAAGCAGATTATTACTATGGTATAAACTATATCATAATCACTTTTTATAGTTTGAATTATTTCTAATTATTTCTAATAGGAAGAATATCTGAGCTACTTTAAGAAAACTAGCAAGGTCTATCCTAAAAACACTTCAGAGATGTAATATTTCAACATGTGACAATATTTATAACACATATGCCAGATCTCAGGAAATGAACTACCTACTTCATCAACATAAAGAAAACATGACAAGCAGAATTAAATGAAAATGGAAAAATAAATTTCTAATGTACATGATGAAGATTAAACCAATGCAAACATGCATGTATTATAATCAAAATGGTTACCAGACAAAAATTACAAAATTATAATTTATTTCTTCATTAATTAAGTACTGAATATATGTTACACGTCTAGAGGATACACAGGTAAACAACATCAAAGAAGTCTTCAGACCTCCGACCTTATAGGATTAAGGGTCCAAGTAAGAAGGTAAACATCAAGCAAATAATCACCCAAATAAATATATAAATAATGGATAACAATAAGGAAGGACTGATATATGGTTTCACAAGACCTCATAATAGAGGAATTTACTCCAATTAGTTTCTCTAAGGAAGTAAAGATTTACTTATGAAGCACCATAATAACTCAATTAGGCACAGAGTCAGATAATAGGTAGTTTGGGGAGACCATTACAATCAGAAGAGTAGAACGTTCAAAGGTTCTCAGGTACTTGGCCTATGAGGAAATGACATAGAGTCCACCTGAGGTAAGGTGGAGAGGTAAGACTATGCCCAGACTGGCGGCCGTGTTAAAGACTGATCATTTGATGTTAAAGCAGTAGGAAAGCATTGGAGAGTTTTAAGCCAGGGATGGAGTGGAGAATCAGTGAGAAGATTAGATTTCTGTTTTGGAAAATTCTGTCTTTAGTGCATAGAAAGAAGAATCTGAGGAGAAGAGAGGATTAGGGGAAAGTGGGAAGCTAGTAAATTAGCTTAGGTTTATGATAATGGCAGCTTGAAATAAGGATTAGAAAGAAAGGGAGAGAGGTAGGTAGAATCAAGAAATACTGAAGAGGTAAAATAGAAAGGATTGGTGATGGATCAGGTGGAATTTGGGAACTGGAAGAGAGCAAGAGATATAGGTGATGCTGTAGAAGGATCAAGTTTGCAAAACTAAACCATATGTTTGGTTATGAATATGTTGAGTTTCAAATCTAAGATATTCACTTGGAAAACGTAACTAAACATTTGTGTACAAAGGTGTGGAGTTTGGATAACATAAAATTTTGTGACTCTACTATACACTGGGGATAATATAACCCCACGGTCAAAGAAGAGATTGACTACACAGCATTATGAGTGATAAGAACAAAGGGTAAAGAATTCAGAAACCCTTAAATATAATGTTTTGGACAAAAAGATGAACCACTGAGAAACACTGAGAAGGAGTGATCTTACATATCACATTAAATCTAGGAGACTACTGATATCAGTGAAAGATTAATATCAATGAAAGACTTTTTCAATGAGAGGGAGGATTTGAATACTATTGAGGAAAAAAATTTCTTAAACTAGGGGAACTATCTATTCTCATTAATAATCACAGAAATGAAAATCAAACAGTTAATACAGAACTTCAAATTAGCAACAATTTAATGATATATGGAATGTAAACATAAATGGGTATCACAATCACGCATACCTGCTTCTTACTTTTTTGGAAGCCTACTATTCTTTAAACTGTCATCCTGAAGATACAATGTTATGCATTAACAAGCTACAATCAAAGATATTTGGCACATAGTAGTTAAAAAAAGAGAATTATTAAAATACGTTAAAAGGGTATATTTGGTTTGGACTGAGGTGGAATAGATGCATTTCTTTCTAGTGCTCCTGCTAAATATACCTAAAAACTCTGTGCATTATTTATAAAACAGACATAAGAAAATCGAAAGGTGGAAGCAGCAGCAGATCAGTTAGGAAGTTGGGATCTGAGAAATAACATATTGGTGAGCTTCCTGTTTTTTCCTTCTGTCTTATATATTCCAGATCCCAGGTGCTAAGAGGAGCAATCCACCTTGAAAGGCCAACGGGAGCAGACAAAAATAGCCCCAAGCAAAGTCTGCACTGTCTAGCCAAAGATCAGCAAAATGGCAACCTAGGAAGACAGAAACCTTTTAGAAAACAATTGACCTACTCTAGACAAAACAACGGAAAAAAAATGCAGCCCCACCTCTACACTAATCATCAAAGGTTAAGTGGGAAACTAGATTTCCACCCATGCCTGGGAAGAAAGGAAGCACTACTCCCACTCTTAGCCATAGAGGTGTCTGAGAGGCGTAGTGGAGATCCTGATATCCCACTTACACACAGCAGTGACAAGGAGTGTCAGAGGATGTCGTGTGGGGAAACTGGACCTTCACCCCGATCTAGAGGTACTGAGACAAGACCTACTTTCCCTCACCACACAGTGTCAGAGGATGCCAGCTTGAAATAGAAAATTTTAAAAATATCAAGAGTCTTATAATATACCCCAAATGTCCAGGATACAATTGAAAATGACAGAAAAGGCAACTAATAGATGCCAATACCAAGATGTCACAGATGTTGGAATGATATGAGAAGAATTTGAAAGCTATCATCATAAAAATGCTTCAATGAGCAGTTATAAACATGTTTGAGTCAAAAGACAAAATAGAAAGCCTCAGCAAAGGAATAGAAGATATTAAGAAAAACAAAATTAAATTTTTGAATTATGAAATATAAACAAAATTTTAAAAACTCAATTGATAGACTCAAAAAGAAAATGAAAAGGACAGGAAAGAATAAATAAACTTGAAAATGGAAAAATAGAAATTGTCCAATTGAATAATAAAGAGAAAATAGACTGCAAAAAAAAAAAAAAATCATGACCTGAACTGCAGGGACTTGCGGAACTATGACCACAGGTTATAAGATATAATTTTTCTGTCATCAGAGTCCCATAGGAAAAGGGAAACTTAGGGGGGGATTAGAATATATTTGAGAAAAAAATGGCAGAAAAATTCCAAAATTTCACAAAAGATATAAACCTATAGATTCATGAATCTAAGTGTACCCTAATTGAATAATTCCAAATAAATTCATGCAAGACACATCATAATCAAATTTCAGAAAACTAAAGACAAAGAAAACATCTTGAAAGCAATGAGTAAGAACACCTTACCTATATGGGTAAAGCAATTTAATTGAAAGCAGATTTCTCATCATAAGTTCTGGAGGCTAATATGAAGTAGCACGACATTTTCATGTACTGAACAAAAAGAACTGTTAACCCCAAATCCTATGTTCGATATTCCTATCTTTTAGGAAAAAAGAGGAAATGAAAACATTTGCAGGTTAAAAAAAAAAAAAAAAAAACTAAGAGAATTTGTAATCAGCAGATCTATCCTAAAAAAAAAAATTAAGGAATTTCTTGAAACTCAAGAAGGAAAATAGTATAACAGGAAGAACAAACGTGAGTAAATCCAACATACTATTATTAGCAATAGTCTTCATGTTGTATATTAGATTTTTTACTAGTTCATCCTATATATTTGCTACTATTGTATGAGGTGATGGATATGTTAAGTTGTTTCACTATAGTAACCATTTTACTATGTATATTTTATAATATCATATTGTATACATTAAATATACAAAATAAAATTTATTTTAAAATATCTGATATGCTTAATTTCTCTTTAATTTCTTAAATTAAAGTGACAAAAACTATAACATTATCTAATGGAAATCTCGATGTGCATGGAAGATATACTTAAGAGAATTATAATCAGGGGAGTAAAGAGATTTAAAGCAGGGTAAAGTTTCTACACTTCACTTAGTGGCGATGAAATAGTTCTGTACTTGACTCTGGCGGTGGTTACAGAAATCTACACGTGACAAATGGAACAGAACTATATACATACACATTGTTCCAACATCGATTTCTTGATTTTGTTAGAGTACTATAGTTGGATGTAACACTGGGAAAAACTGGGTGATGAGTACATGGGATCATTCTGTAATACCTTTGCAACTTCCTATTACTCTATAATATTCCAAATTTAAAAATTAAATAAAGGACATTACCCCTAGGGAACTCAGATCTTGCTTAAGACCCTCCATATTGGAGGCCAAACCTGAGATATGTTGAATATTTCAGAATGTTGCCAAGCTTTATGGTGTTTTTCCTGTCTTCTCGTCCAAAACCATGGAGGCTAGAGGATAGTAGATCATTTTAAGTGTTAGAACTCCTTAAAAATAAAACATATTGATTCTGAGTTCTTAGTCTGTCAAAATATCTTTTATGAAGGAAGCAAATAAAGACATTTTCAGATAAAAGAAAACAACGGCAACCACTTTTGAAAAATATGTGACACCTTCTTATAACATTAAACATACGCTTATATAAAAATTCCATTCCTATATATTTATCCAAGAGGAGAAAAACATGTTTACAAAAAGATTTGTACATAAATGTCCATGGTAATTTTGCAATAATAGACAAAACAGGCTAAGGATCTATTAATAGAAGAATGGATTATATACTGTGATATAGTCAAACAATGGACTACTATGTGGCAGTAAAAATGTATGATTTATTAAGATATGCGACGACATGGATATTCCTCAAACGTTATACTGACTGAAAGATCTTTTGTACAATATAGTATATTTATGTAAAATTCTACAACAAACAAGTCTAATATGTGGTGGAAAAGAACTTCAAAACAGTGGTCATCTTTGGGAGTGTGTAGGGCATCCAAATGTAAAGAGGCCAGAGAGGACCTCCTGGATATCTGAAATGTCCTATATACTTAAAGAGTTTTATGTCACAGGGGTATAGTCATTTATTATGACCAAATAATATGCCAATTGAAAAGGGAAGCAGTCAAAATTATTTAGGTAATAAAAATATTAATTTGTGGAATCAAATTAATTGATTAGGATTTGTATATAAAAATTTTTAGCACTAGAGAATTAAAACAAGATAAAATGATGAAAATCAAACTGAGATGTAATTTATGGATTCCTTTATTTTTTCAACTCATATTTTTGTTATCCTCCAAGACACAGCTTCTCCCCACATTGTTTCCCTTGCCAACTCTATTAGATATTTTTTCCTCTGTGCTACGACTGCATCCTGTGGATTCATCTACCACTGTATTTCCTTTGTATATATATCTGTCCTTATTACTACACTACAAACTCCTCTAGGCCAGAGGCTGTGTCTCATTTATCTTTATCCTTGTTGATAGTGTCTGGCACAGAATCTGCCTATAACGAGCAGTCAGTATGGGATCAGCAAAGCAATTCACAACTATAAAGGATTAGGTAGAAAATTCTTTCCATTCTTTTTCTCTATTATTGTATAACAGTGAGTTCCTTGGTATTGGGTTAAAACAGGGTTCACAAATTCAAATGTCTATATCGCCCAGTTAATATAAATGAATGAAACAGGCTGAGCCAAATAATTTTTGAATATGTAGCAAATTGGAAAGTTTATATCCTAAGGGAAGTCACATGCCCCTCAATGCCTGCTAAATTTTTGTCATGTAGAAACATAAACTGAACATTTCAGAGCTTCAGATTTTCAAGAGAAGTGCAAAATTCAGCTTTTTCCTAATATCAGCATTAACTTCACATATTCGCTAAATATAGAGGTCATATATATTACAACCCTATCCTAGATTCTGATCTGAGAGATAGCATATCTCCACTATGGAATTTTTTGGTCTCAGGTAAACATTAGTGAAAAAACGACTATGTTAAAAGATGTTCCTATTGTGCGTTCACCAAGCTAACTTGAACAATATTTCTTTATGCTATTCATTCAATTTAGAAGACATGAGAAATATGGTTACATTACCTATAGATAGGAAATATTGTAACAGAGATAACTAGAGTTCCGTTAAACAAGTAATAAATTATAAATATCCAATATCTTGGCTTTTGATACAAATGGTCCAACGGCATTCACAGGATGAATCCTTGCTTACAAACTTAATACAGAAAAATGAAGCAAACTTTCTTTAAAATCTCTCTTACTTTTTCTCTATGTCCCCACATTCATAATCCATTTAAGACTGAATAGTGCATATTTTTTATTAGACTAAAATAAATGAAAGTAATTAATTCAAATATATCTACTCATAATTGTAGAAGAGTTTTTTCCATAATTTTACTTACCTTTTAAAACACACACACACACACACACACACACACACACTCTATTCTTTCCCTTAGTAGTTTTTAACAACCTTTTTTATGATCACATGGGCGACAAAAACAATATCTCATAGCAAAATTTTCCACAGATTTTATTGACTTATTACCTATTCCTGCATTGCTACTTCCAATTTAATTTTTTTTAGGTTATATTTTTTTTCAGCATATTACGGGGGTTCAAATGTCTAGGTTACACATATTACCTTTGCCCCACCTAAGTCAGAGCTTCAAGTGTGTCCATCCGCCTTAATTTTTAGACATTAATATATCAATATTTTGAAAACTGAAACAAAAAATGGAAAGGAAAATTTATCTTTATCCTTGTTATTAGTGTCTAACACAGAATTTGCCTATAATAAGCAGTCAGTAAGGGATCAGCAAAGCAATTCACAATCAGGGGGAATACATTATTATATATTTTTTTCTTTATGCTACTGTTGTGTGAGAACTTACTATATGTAGGTATTTTCCGTAAATATACTAGTGGAATTATAAATTAAAATTTAGCAAAATAGTTAGATAAATTGATTTACTGAAAGCCTATACTTTTAGATATTTGTGGCTCAAAGCATGAAGTGATAGTTGGTTACAGTGAATGATGCATTGTTATATTTCAGTTCAGGTATGCAAAACTACATAAAAGGGAAAAAAAGGATGTGGAGGAAAGAAATGCTTAATTAATATAAGTGACAATTCAGACATTGGTTGATGCTTAAAGGGAGATTTCATAATCGATATATCATGGCAATGTAGTCAAACTGCTAGAAATTAAAATGAACAATTGAGTTAGTTACAACTCCCAGGAAGCTTTGCACCACTAGTATTCAATAATACATAGCTTGAACTTGAGATATTCATTATTGTTGTCCTTGTCTTGCCCACATTTCCAAATTTGTGCAACAGTTATTCTCTGTAGGAAAACACCTTTGATTTTACAACGTATGTCATGAGAAAATTAGCAATTTATAGCCAACATAACTGGAATACATCTATTCCATAAAGAAATATTTAACTGAATTCATATATTACTAGTTTTAAAACATGTTTTTCTTTTGTGGATACTCTTTTCCATTAAGTTGATTTATATTTATTTTTCATATTTCTATCTCTTTATATTCTAGAATTATAATAATTTTAAATTGAAGTTCAATTTTTCTCTGACTTTCCAACTTAATATATTTCAAGTGTCAATTGGAAGAAAGTTTTGACTACTTTGACTGTGATATTTCCTTATTTGGGGGATGACTTTTAAAGTAGATATACCCCTATTTTGTTAAGTATATGACACAAATTACTATTTGAAAAAGAAATATTGTCTTAAATTTATTTGAAAGATAAAGTTTCTAAGCAATATTTCCATTATTTTTAACGTGTTCTTCCTATTATTAGGAAGAATACATTTTTTTCAAAGGCAAAAGTGTAATATCATCTTATTAGGAAAGAAAATCACTGACATAAAAAAACATAAAAACAATGGTCCATTGAATATTAATTCTTTTACATTTAGAAATAGTATAATTTCTGGAGCATTACAAAAGAGGAGATGAAAAATAAGTGAGAACAGGATATGAATAAATCATGGAAATATGCTCATCATGGTTTCCCATTCTTCCCTCAAATAAGAAATCAATACTAATTGAGTGCTTTCTATGCACCAGGCATAATGCTAAATGCTTTTTATACAGTTTCTTCAATTAAGCCTCGTTAAGAAATTATCAGTGAAACCTCTTTAATCACTATCATAATCTTTTCTTTGTGCATAAATTCTTGTATTTTGCTAGAAAATTATCTATTTCTTTTAGATAATCAAATCTGCTGCAGGCAATGTTCTTCTTCTCTTTGTTTTTATCAGTCTATTTATAGATTCTTATACCTGTCAAATTTTACATTTTCTCCTTTTTCTTAATAGGACAACAAAAGGCTTTGTCTAAATGGTAAGTCTTTTATAGGAAGCAGATTCTGAAAATAATTATCCTTTCTGTCATTGGAGGATTTCTATTTATTAATTTAAATTTTATTTTTAATAATTCTCTAATATGAATGTTTATTTTTAATTTCTCAAAATAAATAGAGATACCTTTTCTTTGTGTTTTAAAATGGTGATATCAGTTAAGGCAATAAAAATTCACGTGAACCACTCTGCGTCCCATAAGCTTGAAATAGAGTATTTTTCCCTTTGGTTGCTTACTATGTTTGTAATTTTCTTATATATTTTATTTTGTTCTGAGAGTTACCTAGCAGTACTTAGTTTTCAAATTGCAGTTAAACTTTTGGTGACAAATTGGTTATTTATGTCTATTTTTATTATATATGACTAAAGAAAGTAATATGAAATATCTAATTATTTTAATTTATAGTGATTTTCTTTGTAGCCAAGCATATGATGAATATTTGTAAATAGTCTCTAAATGTAAAAATATATATTCTCCATTGAGGGACGTATGATTAAGCATATACACATACATGTCTTCTTTATGTAAATACCAAAATAAATAAATAAAAAACATTTCTTATATTTATCATATATTTACTTTATAAAAAGTATATAATTCTTATGAGAATTTTATCAGTTTTTCTTTATGTGTCTAAAACTTTAGTATTTCTTTCAGACAGTTATTTGGAATATACAGGTTATTATATAGTTCTCTTACATTTTTTTCTTATCAGTAGAAAATGTCTCACTTCACCTATTTAGGCAATTTGATTTTAAATCCAATTTTGTCTTTATGTTAATGTTATTCCTTCTTGTCCCATTATTTTCAACATTTTTTACACTTTAATAAATCTTTCCCTTTTAATAGCATATAGATAGGTTTTGTTTCTAAACCAAATTTGAGGAAACATACAGCATGCACATTACTGTGAACACTTATATCTGGTTTTATTCCTTTTTATATTATTTTAAATTTATTGTTTATTTTACTTTGTTATTCCTTTTACATTTTTCTTATTTTTGCAAGAATTATCAAGCTGTAACAGTCTTTTTCTTTGTTAAAAGTTTTAAAATTCTTTTCAATTTTATGTAAAAGCATATATTTCTGACCCTTTATATGAAAACCATTTTTTTCTCACCAAGTTGTCTATGCTCAATTACTGCCACACTAATATTTTAAAATAAATCATATATATATATATATTCTATGTGGTTTGTTATATTAATCTGCAATCCTTTCTGAGAAAAGCTGAATTTCTTTAGTAAAAATGCTTGTACAAATTTAGAGACAAAATTCACAATATATCAGTCCAGTGAAATTAATTTGCTTTTTCAGAAGTATTTGCTAGCCTAAAGAAAATAAAGCAAAGCAAATAAAACAAAAGTTATTTTTAAGATCTTTTCTCATGTCTCTAGTGACCATTTTTAAAAAATTTCTTTTAGCATTTAATTATCTTCCACTATCAAGTATAATATAGGAGAAAAATGGAACTACATATAATTAATAGCATGATTTCACTGAAAAAATCAGTGTTAAAGACTAATAACTTTATAAATGCAAAAGTGAAATAATTTTGAAAACTATTTGCAAACCACTTGTACCATCTAATCAATTACATATCCATATTAAGTGTACTGTAAAGTTGTAGATTTTCTCCATAGATTCTCCGAACGTTATTATTCTTCCATATGTGCTATCTTCGCCATTTTAGAGAAAATTATGGGATAATTCTTAAGCAATTCTAAAGCCTACCAATGGCAAATCAGTCAACTAGCAAAACTAATATTAATATTTACTGTAACTTCTAAGAGAAGTTGAAGTGATATGATTTAATTGAGTTTTAATTAATATTCATATGAAAGTAATGTTTTCTTTACTTTTCTTGCTAGAACCAACTTATATTAAGTCTGTGGTAGGCAGTCTCTAAGGTGGCCTCTTTGATTTTTACCTTCTTGTATTCATGTTCTTGGGTAATATCTTTACCTTGAATGTGGACTGGATTTGTTACTGGCTTCTGATCAACGAGGATTTGGCAATCATGACAAGATATATGTTACATGAGACTGAAAGTATATCTTGCTAAATGACTCTCGTCTCTGCTGGCCTTGAAGAAGCAAGCTGCCATATTGTGAGCCATCATATGGAATGGGCCCCTCAGCAAGGAGCTGAGGGTGACCTTCAGCCAAAGAATTGATGCCCTTTGTTCAACAGCCTGTGAGGAACTGAATCCTGCCAACAACCTAAGGGAGCTTTCACCTCAAATGATATTGCAGTCCCAGTCAACATTTTGATCTAAGCAAGACCCTACACAGAAGACACAGTTGAGCTATGCTTGGACTTCTTACCCATAGAAACTGTGAGATAATAAATGTGTGTTGTTTTAAAACAAGTGTGTAGTAATATTTTTATGCAGCAATAGATAACGAATACAGTGTCTACCTTTAAATGTTATATTAGGTTGTTCCCTAAATATTTTAGCTTACTTATTTTTAACTGTTTTCTCAACTGGCAGCCAAAAGATGACTAATTTTCTATTTTACTTTATTCTATAGAAAAGGCCTCCTGTATTCATTTGTTAAATGTATAGTGCAAAGTGATAAAGATAATCTTCAGTGATATTTTTGCGTAAAATCCAATGAACAGATTGAGAAGCATACAGCTGGATTTTTTTAAAGTACAGTATATTCACACAAACAATTGTTTAGAGTGTTAATGACATGACCTTTTGTACTCACTGGCTTTTAAATGCCGCTTTTAAATAGATGAGATCATTATGGCCTTCTCTTCATCCTACAAGTAATCTTTATATTATTAAAAGACACATTATTATCATTTGATATCACTCAAAGTACTTCCATTTATTTTGCAACTATTTTGCTCATCAGAATGATTGCTTAAAGATATCTCTTCTATTAACTGCATTTTGTGACACTCAACTGGTGTTCATCATAGATTGCCTTTGGATGCACCTGTACATTTGTATGTCTTAAATTCTTCTCAATATTATAAGCTCATGGAAAACAAGGTTTAAGTCTTGCGTATTTCTTTCAAATCTCACAGTGCCAATTCCTGTAAAGATACCACATCTAAATAAATATTTTACTCATATGATCTTATGATGTAATAATTCATTATCTTCGGGCAATATAAAGTACTTTCATTTTTAAAGAAAAAATAGAAAGTTCATGTAAGCAAAGGTAAAAAGAAGGAAAATGCTTCTTAAATGATGAATAAATGTAGGAATTTTTTTAAAAAGATAGGAATGAGCAAATGAAAGGTAGATGGAAGAAAGGAAAAAAAGGAGAAAGGAATGATGGAAAGATACACTGAGAAAAGGAAAGAAAAAGTAAAAAATGTGTCTTAATAGTTTTATGTTCTACAATGAAATGATTGGTTTATTATAGCTAATACCGAAGTAGATCATCTGTGAAGAAATTGCTTTACTGGCTAACTGCAATTATAGATTAGAGAGAATAATTTTATAATGATATGTTTAATTATATTAAAGGTCACACTATAGCTTTTGTTATTGGATAATTATTAATATCTCTCTTCTAAACTGTAACAGTTATATGAGAAAGGAGGATGAGAAGAGTAGGGGGAGTTTTAATACTTAAGATAATCTTTGCATAGTCCCTTGACTGAGAAATATTTAATTACATCAGTTAAACATACCCACTGCTTGATAACCAGAGCAGATTATTTTATCCAACTGAAATATTGAAAAATGGACATCAGAGTCTCAGATTTGCAGTCATTATATATTCTCCTGATAGAAATTTTCAAGGTGATTTCTTTTCATATTTAAATCAGGCAAGCCACCCAACCAAAATCAATAGTTCATAAGAAATTAAACAGGTCACATTACCAAATGTACAATATTAGTTATATTATTTCAATACAGGAGAAAATAAGGTGCCATGAGTTAATTGATAAATGGTCTTATAAATCAAAATAAGCTCATAGAATACATCTGGAAATATACACAATGGAGCACAGGTGTACTAGATTTCCTAAATATATGAGTTATTATACATAAGCAAATGCACTGAAGGGTTGAAGACTGTTTTGCATCATCAGAATTACAGAAGATAGCATGTCTCTGTAGAGAAAGGGTAATTTTTATTTCAGGCCACATTCTATCAGTGTTTCCACTGACAGGTCAGTATAGCCTGCACTTTATCTAGATTAAGCCTTAACATAACTCTTTCATCAGAGCTACTACCCTGACATGTAGGTGACGGATTCTAATGGAATTAGATGAAAAGAAGAAAAAGGAAGGGCTGTCATGCCCAAACCAACAGCTTTGCCACCCAACATGTACCATTATTTCCTTTAAAGCTTTCGAATTTGACATTGAACAGATTTCACCAAATACAACACTGAAGTAATTGCCATTACTGAGCATGCCAAATAGATTAGTAGAATTTTCTCCTGAATGCATTCTGTCCAAAGAGAGAGTTTGAAGATAAAATGGGTCTTAGAAATATTTGCTGAAATGCATGGATTAATTTTTTGGCTAGCTTTTTAGTTACTGTCTTGAGTGTCATTAATTCCCTAAAATGAATATTTCATAAATTTATTAACTTTCTTCATTTTAAAAACATTTTTACAGAAACTGCCCTCAGACATTTTAGTGACAAGATTCAATCAAAATAATTTATTCAGTTATTCATTCAACAGAAATTTATTCATCTGTAACAAACATTGCAGTGTAGATTAAAATTAAGCAAGATAAAATCTTGTCTAGGAGTTTAGGGGTGATAGACAAGTAAACAAATAGATAGAATAAAATAAAGTATATCTTAAAATAAAGTTTGAACTCAACTTTCCCTGGTAGATTCAAGAAAGGCAATAACTAACTCCAGTTTTCAATAATTATCAGATTGGCTACTTGAATAGAGAAGACATTTGAGAAAAGCGAAGCATTAAGACTAGGTAACTGCATTATATTCCGAGATGTGCTGGCAGTTTGGTAGTGTTAATTCTTTGTCTGAATATGGAAGAGGCAGGAAATGATACTAGCAAGTTTCCAGATCATGAAGATCCTTGTATAAAATGTAAAAGTATTTCATAAACAGTGAGAAAATATTTATACATTTTTAAGAGAATAACAAGGAAGATTTGTGTTTTAGAAAAATCAAATTTCAGCCTGCACATTTTTTTTTTTTTTATTTCAGCATGTTATGCGGATACAGATGTTTAGGTTACGTATGTTGCCCTTGCCCCCCCTCCCCCCCAAGTCCAAGTTTCAAATATGTCCATCCTTTGGGTGGTGCACATTGCACTCTTTGTGTATGAAAATACCCGTCCCCTCCTCCCCCCTCCCCCCTCTCCCCTGCCCAACATCCAATAGATGTTATTCTTATATGTGCATTTATGTGTTGATCAGTTAATACCAGTT
>CAUYRB010040182.1:0-22318 GCA_963574695.1 Propithecus perrieri
TTCAGGCACCCTTCCTTCCGACCCTCACCCGATCTATGTTTCTCTGCTCGCTTATTTTTTCTCTCTTTCTTCTAAAATTCGTCTTTTTTGCAGAGACCTTCTGACTGGCGGCTTGTCTCATCCGCCATCTTGGCTCCTCTAGACAGAAATTATTCTTGATGAGAGGGATTGTGCTGTGTCTTAGTGTCTCTGTAGAGGCTGAATGGGAAGAGAAGATTGAAGTTCTTTCCAAGATTGTGGAGTGATGAGAGCCAGACTGTAGAGGCAAAAAGAGCATTGCACAGTCAGGAAATTGTGAGTAGACTAGTTTCACCAAGGGAAATATCTACTTATTCTTTAATTTCAGCAAGTATTTTTTGAGTTCCTACTGCTCAGTGCAAAGTGCTTGAGATACAAAGATGAAAAAGGTGGACATGGTCTCAGCTATCAAAGAAGTTACAGTCTGGTAGATGATGTGGGCAATAAACATGGGAACTTATAAATTTATGAAATAATGATAAATTGGGTAGGAATTATTAGAAAACATATAGGGTTGTAGAAGTAAGAAAAAACCTGGAAAATAAAAGAACTTTATGTGTATTATAGCCCAGATGAGGCAATGTAATGTTAATTAGTCAGTCGACCTAGGTTCAAATCCTGGCTCTGCCATTTATTGGCTATGGTACTTGGTAAGTTACCAAACCTTTCTGAGCATAGATTTCATGGGTTTCCTACTTTGTTAAGTGGTAACAATACTATCTAGCTCATAAGATTGCCATAAAATTGGAATTAAATAACATCAATTATTATTTTAAAAAACCCCAGCATGCGTAGTTTTTGGTATATAGGAGATAATAAACATTAAAACCCATCCTTCATTCATGCCAAAGTGCCAGGGAAGAAATAAGGAGATGTTACTTTTTCTTTTAGAAAAAGACTCTGAAATCTTTATAATGAATATGAGTTCACATGGTAAGTTATAGATCACAAATTGGCCTTTCATCACTAATTTTATTTTCCCTGTTGGTGGATTTATGTTCCCTGGTGGTAGATTGGCTGACAGACCAGTCTTAGTCAATAGTCATAGAACCTGAACACTCATCTCACAGAGGCCGCATAAATACTTATGTATTTGTCTTCTCTGCTATTATTTTTGCTTTTTTGGGGATGAATATAAGACATTTCTGTTAATGAGTGGAGGGTAGGAGCTAATTCAATGGGAGCAATTTTTGCTTTGATCATAGTAATAACAACATATAAAAACCTCTTCCTATCCACAGAAGTTTTTTCTTTGATTCAGAGTCACTGAAGCAAGTTCAACTTATTAGGATCCTGCAGTGTTCTTTCTTTTCTAATCAAAGTGGGGATTGGTGGGTAGTGTTCAGAACAGGATATAGTTTCTGATGCACTTGGAGAATAACGTTATCTGTGAAGGAAAAGTTTGTATTTTCCTATGTGGATATTCATGGCACCATTATTTTCCTTTGGTGGTATCTGATAGGAAGTTACTGTATCTTGGCAAATATGGTTCTTCTGTTGTTGGAGATACCAAGAAATTGGAGAGGCAATTTCATAAAATAGTAGGTGATTAGGCTAAAGAGAAATTGAACTTCAAGAACTCATGGACCTGAGAGAAGATATTATGTTTTCCAACTGGTCTGGATGATAGTTCTCAAACTGAATGTCAAAAGTCAAAATACTAAATCAACAAAATATTATCAAATCAATTTTATTTATGTCAAAAGAAACTCTTATCTGTCCTTTGCACAGTAAGATTTTAGTCTTTGCTGGTGACTTAAATACTGTTTTGATTTAGTTCATATGTAAGCATGGTACTTCCTCCTTCCAGAAAGAATTTAAGGTGGGCAATGGACATAGATTTGTTAGGATGTTACCCAGGAAAAGACCACTCAGAACTTCCAACATATTTTGTGACACTGGATATCAAGCATTAGTCATATTTTTACTTTTAGTCCTCGTGCTTTTATTTTTATAGCTTTCCTCAATGATTTCCAGCTGTTTCTTGTCCCCTGGCCTCTTCTCTTAGCTTTTCCATTCCATGTAGTCATTAACCATGATCACTGGGCTCAGCAAAGGCTTTGTTCTGAGGAAATAGAAGTGCTCTGAAGTGGACATCGATACTAGACTGAAATGGAAATGAGAAGGCTGTTGTTCTTGCTTAAACCAAGTGAAGTAAAACAGCAAAATCAATGGTAGAAAATAATGTGGATGAAATATTTCACATCTAAAACTTATTTCACCTCTCACACTTAATCTGACCAATAATATCCATAATAATTATACCACTGAAATCGAAATCCTAAAACAAAATACACACTAAAGTATTTTAAAATAATTACATGCCAGGAAATAGATATAATTTTCCATTGGTAATTGAAAGTGTTTCACCAGGACTCAGTCCTGAATTAGGCACATGTTAATTTCCACTGACTACCTGATCTGAGTGTATCAGTTCAAGATGACTGATGAAGCTTATTCATTTGAACACATATCCCCCTCATGGAAATATTCTTGTTAAATTATTTTAACAAGTATCTGTTCTGGGACGCAGTTAAACTCTTAGAGCAGTTTGATACTTTTGTGTCTCACTTTTAAGATTTGTTAGGTAAGACCAGAGTAGCATTTAGTCTGGGACAATTTTATCCCACTACTAAGTCAAGATTCTTCTGAGCACTCTACCAATTCCTATGAATTATGAGTTTTTCATTCTGGCTGGTGGAAACAGGCACTTTTCCTGGCCCTGGGTGAGTGTTGTATACTTGTCTTAGTCAGTTTTGGCTGCTGTAACAAAGTACCACAGACTGGGTGGCTTATAAACAATAGACATTTACTTTCCACAGTTCCGAGAGTTCTATACCTTGGAAGTCTGAGATCAGGGTCAGCATGGTTGGATTCTATTCAGGGCCCTATTCTAGATTACAGACTCCCAACTTCTTATGTCCTTACATGGTAAAAAGAGAGTGAGCTAGCTCTTTGGCCTCTTCTTAAGAGGGCTCTAATCCCATTTGTGAGAACTCCACCCTCATGACGCAATTACTTCCCAAAGCCCCACCTCCAAATACCATTACACTGGGGATTCGATTTTACCATACTAATTTTGGGAGGGACACCTTCAGTCTGCAACAGTACTGTTCTCTCTAATCCTTTGGGTAGTTCTTTTCTTGGCCTTAAATAGTTTGGAACCCCTCTACAGATATTTGTAATTCTCTCCATATGCAGTTGTCCCTTTTCCCAGTATTCTGTTTTGTGACCTCTAATTATCTTGGTTTCCTTAGACTTTCAACTCCGTCATCTCAGCTCAGAAAATCTTGGCTTTGCTTGGGTACCCTCCTTATGTTGCTGACTGTAAACTCTCAAGGCAGTAAATTCTGGCAATTGTAGAACTCACTTCATTTTGTTTTCCATCTGCTAAGGATCACTGTCCTGTTGCCTTATGTGAAATGTCTTGAAAACTATTGTTTCACATATTTTGTTCAGGTTTTTTGTTATTTCACATGGGAGAGTAAATCTAGGCCTTGTGACATCATTGTGGCTGGAAGCAGAAATCTTTCTATGTTTCTTATCAAACGGTTACAAAAAAGAAATCACTACTGTAATCTTTAGGATCAAAAATCCAAGATCATCTAAAACAGAAAGCACCAGACCCAGATGGGTTCACTGGTAAATTCTACTACCATTTAAGGAAGAAATTATACTGGTTCTCTATAATCTCTCTTACAAGATAGAATCATAGGGATTACTTCCTAACTCATTGTGTAAGGCCAGCATTCAATTTACTGTTGCCAAATTCTCTCATCACCAAATCCCTAAAATTAAAAGTAATAATTATTAGAACTCATAACCAGAATAAAACAGGAAAATAATGTATGCATTGTTTTTTAGAATTGTTAAAATTTTGTGATGCTGATCATCAATTACTGTACAAAATATTGGATGACAGGGACATAAACTAAATTTTTTATTAACTAATACAATTAAGGTGCAGGATGATAAAGTTTAGTTTGTTTTGTGCTTAAATTTGTATTACTAAAATCATTTTATGGTCCATAATTTTCTGATGCAAATAAATCATGCTTCTGTATAGCAATTAGCTTTTTTTTACACCAAACATCTCTATTATCATATAAAATATCCAGTATGGGCACCAGAATATTTCTAGCAATTTTAACCTAGACTATATACCTAGGACTATAATACCTAGAAGACATTAATTCAGAACTTTAGGAATGTGTCTCACTCTGAGAAGATTAATTTGAGAATGACTGAAGTCACATTGGAGAATTAAATGATACAAATTAAAATTCTGACTTTAATTTCTAATTTTTCCTCATCCAGAATAAATAAAAATATTGGCAAGATGTGTTCAGGTTCTGTTCATCCTATTCTGTTTCCATCCTGTTTTCTACTGAGATAGTCCATTCTTTGTGTGAGCTGTTGATTATTAATAATGACTTAAGAAAAAATTAAGATAATTTAAAAATAGTGCCTTGATTTTCTTTTACTTCTTTGATACATTGTATTTGAAAGGGTTATTTTGAAATTGCTCAAGATTCATATGAATTAAAGAATATTTGTCAAAGATTTATCTATTCCATGCATATTGTATCATCCATAATGTCCCTGCCATTAAACATTTAATAAATACATATTTTTTGTTCTCATTTATGTGGACAGTGCTGTTTTCAGAGGTCATTGATTATATTTCTGGGACATTATGAAATTAAAATAATAATCATATATAATTAAATGACTATAAAATTCAGAGGGAATAATGGATAAACTAATTTTACAAAACCTTTTTTCCATTTTACAGTTATTTTAAGTTATTTTATTGTTAGATATATTTTTTTCAACTGATATTCAAAGGCCTGAAGTTAGTATATCTCTCCATTCAGATACCAGTTAAGGAAGTAGTCAGGCTTAGAGCTTAGTACTTAAACACTGTGTATAAGTAGTTTGGTGCAAAGCAAATTACACTACCTGTGCAAACTATGAGTCTTTGAGAAAACAGATTTGGATTATATATTTTGGAAAATGTAATGTTATAAATGATGTCTGTAACTAGTGATTTAGATAAACTGAATGATATAGGACAGTTTATTTTAAATTATCTTAAGATAGAAAAGCAGGATAATCATATTGACTTTCAGTGAGGGAAGATGGATGGTAACTTGCTTTGGGTTTGGCAGGTCATTTGGTGATATCTCTTAGAGCAGGAGTTCTTAAACCTTATTGTGTCTAAGACTCAGTTGGGAGCTTTTAAAAATGCTAATTACCAGGCCCTAACTCGGAGATTATTTTGCAATATGTCTTAGGTAACACCTGGGATTATTTGTTTGTAGGAACACCTTGAATGAATCTAATGTAGGTGGTTTGTAGACTTCACTTTCTGAAACACTGTCTTATAATACTCCTGTTAGCTTTTGTGTTCTTTCTTCCTTGTTAAGATGGGTAGCAAAAAACATTTTATTATTTGATCAGACTCTCTGTTTGTTACTTTCCATTAATAATTGATATAGTAAAGATGATATTTAAAGATATACATATCTGTTGTGCTAAGCTGGAGAGCTTAGGCGCAGCAGAAAGAGAATAAACAGAAAGTAACAATTTGACATTATGTTTTTTCTCCAGGATTTCATATAATTTAATTATTTTAAATTTGTACTTATCAAAGTTTTTGCTTTGTTTTGTCTCTCATGACCCAGTGCTCAACATAATCTATCAACCATCAGCTGAATATAAAAACTTATACATTAAGATAGTGTTATAATCATGTCTTTATTTTATTCATTTCAGACATTATTAGTACTTTTTGATACCATGATATGTTGTTTTCCTTTTATAGTATCCTTTTACCAGTGTGACTAATTTTTATTAAACATAAGGACTTTGGGCCATCAGAAACATCGTGATAGTGTGTGTGAGTGACTCTGTGTGTGTGTGTGTGTGTGTGTGTGTGTGTGTGTGTGTGTGGTGAGAGCTCCCTTCTAGAGAGGGAGGGGAATGACTGACCTGAGTGGGGGAGTGGAAAGAAATGGTAGTAGATAGGGAAAAAGAACTGGGGATGAGAAAGATAGGAAGAAATTAGAAACAAACAAAAAAGTAGAGAGATGGAAAAAAAAGGAATAGCTTGCTTTGGTTAATGCAAAGGTTTAGAACAATTGGATATTTTAAAGTTAAATTTGATGGCTCAGTTGTGTGGAGCATTCACAAACGGGTGTATGAGAATGAGCCATATGGTAGCGTTTTCTTCTGGACTGACACAGTCATGTAATCTGAAGGGTAGGTCTTTAATGTCCATTTGCTATTTGCCATAGAAACATCCAAATGACTTAAGAGGGAAAAAGCCAGATACTCTCATCAAAGGGCAGCACTTTTATTCATTCTTTGGCATTTGTGGTGGTCGTGTGTGTGTGTTTGTGTGTGTGTGTGTGTGTGTGTGTGTGTGTGTATGTGTCTGTGCCTGTGGTGGGGCCTAAGGAAACAGAGGGAAGACGGTATGTGGCAGGACAACTGGCTGTCTGGGAATCAGTCTATGGCATCTTGGTTGTATCACTTCAGATGTAGAATCTGGCCTCCACGTTTTTAGGCCCATATCTCAAGACCAATGTCTATTGATGTTTCCTTATTGTAAAGCAGACTACCAATTTATTTTGGAGTACATCACTCTCCAGTGACTGAAATTGGGAAAGGCTTTGAATGTCAAGATAACTACTGTGTGCCTTACGTAATTGGTAACTAAGAAATATTTTTTGGTAGAATTATTTCTTTTTCTTTGTTCCTTTTTCATAATGTTCTGACTTTTAAAAAATAAAAATGCTGAATCTTCGAGAATATGGAAAACAAAATAAAATTTATCTGTTGCTAAAGGCCCTGTTTGAATTTTTTTCTCCATTAGTAGTAGAATTATAGTAGGAATATATTTCACTTTATATGTAGATGAAATATGATAATAACTTTTTTCTGGTCTTACCAATGCTCATTGGGTTGTACTAAACTGTAACAATATCATACTTAGTTTTTCAAAGTTTGGTAATAACTTCCATATCTGTAAATTTAATAATAAGAATTTCATGTGTCTTGCTTTTGGTTGAAGTAATTTGGCATTAATTTATAATAACAGGTGACAATCTGTCAGTATTTAAATAGCAACTATTGTTTGTCTTCCACTTAGAAGAGCTCCGTTTACACCTAGTGTATGCATGTGTGTAAAAACTTACCAACAACTTATCAGCCATACAGGATCTCTTTTCCTGATTTTTTGTTTTTGTTGGTGGAAAGGTACGCTAATGTAATACCACTGTAAGACAATTCTAAGGGATTAGATATTTTTCTTTCCAGTTAATTTTTCAGTGGAAATAGTTATTTTAATTAGAATAAACTGTTATATGGGACAGTATTTCTGGGCCCACCTCAGACCTTCTGAATCAGGGTCTCTGAAGGTAAGGCATAGCATTCTGAATTTTAAAATATCTCCCTGGGTAATTCTAATGATCAGTGAGGTCTGGAAGCTATGAGTTTGGTACATGGCAAAAGAAAGTTACTGAAGAGTTCCCATGCCATAAACTCAGAACCTGGGTTATCTCTGGCGGCTACTATGGGTTTCAGTTCTGGCCCAGTTAGACCCTTAGTCTATTTCTGTCTGGATTCTTGAGAAACCTACTCTGACCCCTAGGTAGTAAATTCTCATTTGGCATGTTTGGCAAGAGTCTTTCAGGGAGTCTTATGTGTGTACGGAACCAGATCCATGCTTCACAGGGCTCCAGGTTTCCTAAAATGACCCCGGCTTCCATCAGAACAGATCATAGTTAGACCGCGATGTTGTGGGCTGGTATGGTTGCTATGTATGCCAAAGCTTCCTACTGCTTCCCTGGATAGCTGGATCCCTGGAAAAAGTAGATTGACTGTATACCAGGAAATTCCAGAATAGAGAATAGAGAAAACTAGTCTTTGGGGTAAATTTATGCAAAATTTATTAAAAACTTTGTATCTCATGGTGTGATTTAGAATAAAGAATGACTAAAAGTCAAGAAAACAGACAATGGTTGTGTAAAGATTGCTTTACGATAGTGATAAAAAAAAACAAACATGGGGGGAAGCATCAAGAAAAGCATTAAGTAAAACTGGTATCTTTGGGTCTTAAATCTTAAATTGATGAAAAATCACAAAAACAGTTTTAAATTGGCTGTTTTGTGTATTAGGTAGTCATTACCAGATTACTGAAATTAAGTAAGGCTATATCCTTAAACACAGCAATGAAGATTGACACAAACCTTGGGTTTAAGATTTAAACTGGACATGGAATTGTTGTGAACCACATTTGGAGAAATGACTAATAAGAGTTTAAGAAATTTATTAGTATCTACCATGAAGCCAGAAATCTGTCCCTTAATTTTAGTCCTGGGTAATAGTATATGTGTTTTATTTACCCCATTTAATCTGAATCACATGGAAAGGGTATTTTAGGAAAATGATTATAAATTTTATTTACCATTTCTGCATGTTTATATATATAAAATGTGGGCTCAACTAACTTATAGACACTTGGAAAAAGCCATATATGTGTGTATAAAGAGCTTGCTCAACTTACTAAAATGTAATTTTTATCTTTTGGCTACTTGCTAAAAATAAGCCCATTAGCTGGGTGTGGGTGAGGATCACATGAGCCCAGGAGTTTGAGGTTGCAGTGATCTACAGTGATGCCACTACATTCTACCTGGGGTGAAAAAGGGAGATTCTGTCTCAAAAAATAAATAAATAAATAAATAAAATAAATAAATATAAATAAGCCCATCTCTATAAGAATAAAAGTAACTTAATCTAAAATCATATGAAATAACAAGATATTTTAAGATTGGAAATGGAGGAGCCAAGAAAAAGTGTGAAAGGAGAATTTAGAATCACTCAGGAGGAAGGAGAAGGTAGACAAAAAGATACCTTTAAGTCATTTGTCGGTGACCAGGAACTACATGGTGGGAAGAAAGACCAAGGGTCACAGTAGAATTGAGGAAAAACTAGAGAGAAGTGGAGCTCTGAGCACCAAGCAGATAGGGGAGTAAAGTGTGGGATGACTAAGGCCAGTTCCAAGCTACCTGTTGACTTGATTTTGTTGTTTGACAGGAGAAACAGAGAAGTCCATGAATTTCCATACTGATTGGGGTGGAGAGTACTGGATGTTTCTAATTTATATTAAATAAAAAATGTCACATGACACTCCTAAAAAATCTGAACACATAAGCTAATAATAATAAGCAAAGTATAAATCCATGGATTAACATAAAAGTTCAAATGACAATAAGATGTTAAGACAAAAGAATGTATTTAAATTCAAATATGGACCCCATATGACTCTAGTACTTTCATAGGAATAGAACAGAGTGCTTTTATGATATTTTTGTTTCTACTATATATGACAGGAAGAGAAAAGACTTCAGATTTTGATTCTAGACTAGAGCTCAGTAGAGTGGTTAACAGAACTTTCAAAACTGAAAAAGCTACGTTTCTTCAAGTAGTCATTGTTTCTGGATCATTGACTTAAGAGACATTTTTTTCTGGCAACTGAAAATTTCTTTTATTTATTTAGGCACATCTGTGAAATCACTTTTCTCTTGAAAGATAGAAAGACTTTACAGGATAGCGTGTAGAAGAGAATTCTTTTAAATGAAGTATAGACTTCACTATTCTATGTGTGTTTTCGTGTCAATTTTACAAAATGAGAAATCAAACAGAATGTATGCTTGCTGTTTATTGTGTTAAGAAAGGAACTTTTATCTCTTGCTGATTTTCAAATATGAATAGCAGAGCTATAGCCGAACTGGTCGTAGAGTCCAGGGCTTGGATCTAGATATCTTTAATATGGCACAGAGTAAGTGCTCTTAGCTTTGTTAACTTAGGAATTCCACCTGGAATGAGGTCACAGGGCTGCCTTGAATTTGCTTGGTATTATAACTTTAAAATGTCTTCATAGTTTCATAGCTTTTTGGAGTATAGATTGAAGATGAAATTTAGTCTAAATATTGAAGATGCAAATTACATTCAATTTTGGTTGAAGCCCTAGAAATATATGAATGAGATAGAAGGCATAGAGTGAACTCTCTGGCTTAGATTTCTCTGGCTTTCTGGTAACCTTTGGGGAGCAATTTAAAAGCAGGTGCTTATCATTCTCATCTTCAGAATGACAACGTGCACACAAAAGCTATTTAAATCCTCTTTGTTATATGGAGTCCAACTATCTTAAATCCAGTAGGTTAAAAAAAGACTTCCTACTTCGAACCCGATAATTTTGACAAATTGTCTGAGCCTTGTTTTCCAGGGAAATGATACATTTATCTATGATCTAAAAGGAAATCTGTTCCTTTCATTTTCAACGTGTGGTACAAATGTGTTTAGAGTGTGTGTTTTATATTTATTTTTGAGAATGCTTATTACCGTGCCAATGGGTATGCCTTGTATCAAATATGGGTGTTTCAACAACAGATGTTTAAATTATACTTCCACTCTGTGGCAAGCAAAATCGTTTTTGAGTGTCAAAATAAATAAATATAACAGTTTGACTGATATCTCCCAACTAGCATCTAACCTGAAGAACCTTAACATAGACACAAAAAACCTAACATATTTTTTGGCAAGTATTATAGGAAAGAATTACCTAATACACATAAAGTATAGCCTTACTCAGACAGTTTAAGTAGGATGAACACATAGGATATGAAGGGCACTTGGTGAGTGATAATCTCAAGTTGGGGAAAAATATCTCGAACAGGATGAGAGTAGGTCACTGAAGATAGAATTTTTTTAAACATTGGGATCATTTTTATGGAATGATCACTTCTAGTTGTACTAAACATGTGTGTTCTCCTTTGCTGGTAGGTTTTATATATAAATATTAAACAAGAGAAATAAGTGGCCTCTACATTATTATCAGTATAATTAGTTCTCTAATGTTCATCCGTATATTATTTACTTAGGTATAATCTATGGCCATTTTTCACTTCTGGATGGAATTGGTCCCAGCAATTGCTCAGTGTGACCCCTGGCCACTTTAACCTACTCAGGATATATGGTAAACTGTATTGGATAGATTATTACTAGTACTTTATCCTTGTGTTCCCTTCCAGACTATGCAAGTACAAGACTATACCAATATAAAGGCTTATTTTTTTTTTTACTTAGGTTAGCAGTACTTATCATTAGAACTGTCAGAAAATTAATTTCCTTAGCAGTTTCTCCTAATTTAATTCATGTATGGTTGCCATAATTAAGGTAGGTTTGGGTTCAGTTATTGAAAACAAGAGGCCCAGAAACCTAACTGAGCTCTGCCTCCATCTTGGCATTCCTAAGAGGAAATTGGAGTGAGAGTTAGTCTTCAGCCTTAGAGAATGTTAGGATAGAAGCGGTGTGCAAGTGCGCGCGCGCACACGTGTGTGTGTGTGTGTGTGTGTGTGTGTGTGTGTGTATGTGGTAAAACTCAGGGCTTAATTCTACTTCTCCAGCTAAAAATGTTCCATTTCTTTTTGATCACTGGTCATTGCCAATGCTTTATAAGACAATCATATGATGGGTGCAAATTTACAGGAGAAAATAGATACTGTTTTCCAAAGTCAATGTAGACATGATGTGGGGATTGTTTTCTCTTTTGACTGAGAGACTGGGCATCAGAAGTATGCAAACAAAGAAATTGTTCTAAAAGAATTTTTCAATGATAACCACAGTAATAGTTAAAGTACATTTTAAAGTATGTGCTGATGACATGATCCTCCTGACTTTATGATGAACTGTTACTATTAAATATATGTGTACATGTGTATGCACATATTTATTAATTCATTCAATGGAATGTAAATCAAAAAAATGCATTTGGGCCGGGCGTGGTGGCTCCCGCCTGTAATCCTAGCTCTCTGGGAGGCCGAGGCGGGCGGATTGTTTGAGCTCAGGAGTTTGAAACCAGCCTGAGCAAGAGTGAGACCCCGTCTCTACTAAAAATAGAAAGAAATTAATCAGATAACTAAAAATATATATAAAAAAAAAAATTAGCCGGGCATGGTGGCACATGCCTGTAGTCCCAGCTACTCGGGAGGCTGAGGCAGAAGGATTGCTTGAGCCCAGGAGTTTGAGGTTGCTGTGAGCCAGGCTGATGCCACGGCACTCACTCTAGCCCAGGCAACAAAAGCGAGACTCTGTCTCAAAAAAAAAAAAAAAAATGCATTTGAAAGATGTTGGAGAGGAGTCATATTTTTTAAATTGTTAATATCTTTTGGAGTTAATATCTAAACTCTGCCTATCTGATGATCTTAAATAGATTAAGTCCTGGAAATTCTGGGTAAATGATCTTCAACTATATAGTATTTGACACTAGAGTGGATAGCATCCTGTTACTGTTAGGTAATTTGTGTTTTATTCTCAGATCCAGATCTGCTCTCTGAATAGCATTAAGTCTCCTTTGGTGGCCAATGTGTGAACAGTTCTTGATATTCCTCAGTTTCTGTATATTTTGTCTTTCAGGGAGTTCACCTTGTGTAAATGGCTCTTGGTCACTCATCTCATGCTTTTGCTTCTTAGTTTGAATTGTAGAGTTAATTAAATTTCTTAATACTTCCTCTTGTGAGTCACTGTGAAATAATCCCAACAAGAAGGACCTTGTCCATTAAATATTTGGAAAGATGTTTTGAGGTTAGATAAATGTAGAGACAGTAAAATATTTTCTGTTCTTTACCTATAATCACAATAATTTTATACCGGGAAGTTTTTGTCCTATGAATGTAACCATTCAATATCAACGATTAGTAGCTATGTGCTGCTGGCTGTCTACTACTTGGTAGGATACATGGTTAGGGGAGTAGATTACATCACTGCATTTAATTAGCCATCTTCTAGTGTCTTAAGTGCATCCTGAGAGAGACCATGAGAGAAAGTGCAGAGATTTTGGGGCAAACTATAATTATAACTATAAAAACAATTATTTAATGCAGTAGAAAGATTAGATAAAGACAATCTGAAGACCTGTGTTTGATTTCCATGTTTGCCTTTAATTAGCTTGGGCCAGGGTAAGTCACTTACACCTCTGTAATTTCTGTAATTTTTTTTTCTCATGTGTGCAATGAAAGGGTTGGGTTTATATAGCTTCTAGGAGATTCTAGGTTCTTCAAGTTCTAATATTCTATCATTCTATATTACTAAATACAAAATTATCATTTAGTTGGCTTTTTGACAATTATTTAAATACTAAAATGTCTTATGCAAGGAAAGTAATAGCCTAGGATATTTGCTGATTTGTTACTCAAGTAGTCAGCTGTAGAATTGTGCACGATTCTGTTTTGGGGCTTGTATTAGTCAGGGTTCTTAGGAGAAACAGAACAATTGGTTACTCATCTTGTGCCTTTGACATGAGATGACATGTAGACACACACAAACATACAGAAACATACATATGTATTTACATATGTATTACATATATACCTACACACATACAATATACATATATACACACATATATATTTTAAGCAATTGCATCAAATGATTATGGAGGCTGAGAATTCCAGACCAAGGAGAGCTTATGATATAGTTCCAGTTCAAGTCCAAAGGCCTGAGAATAGCAGAATCGATAGTGTAAGTTTCAGTCTGAGTCTGTATCCGGAGACAAGAGAAGACCAACATCCCAGCTCAGAAACAGGCAAAGAGAGAGAATTCTTCTTTACTTAGCCTTTTATTATATTCAGGCCTTTAATGGTTTTGGATGAGACTCACCCACATTTGGGAGGAGAATCAGCTTTACTCAGTTTGCTGGTTCATATGTTAATTTCATCCAGAAAAACCCTTACAGACACATTCAGAAATGTTTAACCAGTATCTGGGCACCCTGTGGCCCAGTCAGGCTGACACATAAAACGAATCATCATAGGACTGGAAGGCTCAACTCTAAGGAAAATTTAGAAAAAACATCTTTAAATGTATCTACTTCATGAGATGACTATCGACTGTTTTTTTTTTTTTTTTTTGGCAAGTTATTGGAAATCATAGTACTGCCCAATATACTGAAATAAACCCCTTAGGATGTTGTCAGATATCAGAACAGCGTAGCTCATGAGGAAAGTGGCAGCTGATGAATGCTGAATAACATGAATATTTATGGCAGTAAGATGATTAAATAAAAATTAGAGACTGGTATGGGTAACATATAAATTTTTGGTAAAAATAAACATCAAGTAGAAAAAATTATGTATAGATTAAAGTAATTCTTCTTAAGCAAAAGGCCTTGGAAAATTATGAACCCAGAGGGATGGAGCCAGGAAGACTTCAGAGGTGAGATTCTGACATTCACTGGTTTTTCAGTCATTCATTGGTTTTTCAATCATACTTGTTCAGATAGATAGCAATCATCCTATACTACTGTCTTCTTCAAATCAGGGAGAGAAATGGATTATCATCTATTTTTGCAACTTGGTATTGTGCAGAGTTCTGGAAGAGAAGTCAAAACACCCAATCGAAGGCCTGGTGTTTCCCATCAAATGAGTCTGTTACTTATTATCTTTGTACCTTAATCCTTAAGGATTTTTTTTTTTTTTTTTTACTCTTTACTCTCTCAATTATGAAGAGATTTAAGCCTTAATTTCTTAATATTTATATATCAAGTTGTCATCTATAAAGTGACAATAAATAAATAACTGCCCACCAAAAAAGCCATACAAACCTAAGGAATTGTTTCTTTCCTTTACAGTAGACTTTTTCTTGTTTGTTTAAACTTATAGCAAGAACAATTAGTGGGGTGACATTTACTTGCTCTTCATTGCATTTATTCTATGTTAGCATAATAATTTAATTATTAATAGAAACATAATGGAATTTAAAATAAATAAACTGTACTCAGGTTCATTTAAAGCTGAATGAGGAAAGGAAATAAGGCTGCTTTTATGTCTTTTCCTCTGGAAATATCTATATAACTATGAAAAAATATTTTTGAGCTACTTTCAGTATTATCTGGCATCTGAGGAATCCGTAATTTTTAGAAACCTAAACCTTTTTGCTAAAAGGCCCTGCAATTCTACTTTAGGAAGAAATGATACATTAAAATAAAGTCTAAAATCAAAAAGGGAGAGACTTGGAGAACACAGTGGAAGTAGAGTGGAAGTAGAGTGGAAATTAGGGTGCAGGTCCATCTTTCCCACTCCCTAAAGCTAGGCACAGTCATGGGATTTCCTTTGTCCAAGAAAATTCAGTGGAGTGACTTCATTACAGTTATAAGCCTACTTATGTATAGGTATGTATCTTATCTATGATTAGAATTGCTGGGCCATAGGGTATTTAATTGTCACCTTTACTAGAAATTGCCAGACTGCTCTCCAAAGTGATTTTACTGATTTGCATTCATTCCTACCTGAAATTTATGAGACCGTTTATGTCCTCATGTCCTTGCCAAATATTGATAGGCTTGTTAGTTTTTGCTAATATAATGAGTATGAAATAATACGCTTTATTTCACATTATTTCTGACTATTAGTGAGGTCAAGCAACTTTCCAGATAAATATTTGCCAGGTGTATCTTTGGGATCTTCTGTCCATTTGCTTATTTTCATTTGGGTTATTTGCCTTTTTCTTTCTTGGAATTCTTTTATGTATTCTGGATACTGTTTCTTTGCCACATGTATTGAAAATTTTTCTCCTTGTCAATGTCTTCTCTTAATTTTTAATGGTGTCTTTAGCAGGCAGATTTTGAGATGGTACCCAATGATCCCTGCCTCTTGGTATTGAGGACCTTGTGTAATCTCTTCCCCTTGAATGTGGGCTATACTCTTCACTTCTCAAAGTGATGGGATGTCACTTCTGAGAGTAGGTGATAAAACATCTGTGGCTTTCATCTTGGATTCTCTCTCCCTCTTGGATACATGCACATTTTATTTGCTCTGGTGGAAGCTGTGTCCTGAGTAGCCTTATGCAGGAACACATGTGGTGAGAAACTGAAGTTTCCTGCCAAACAGCCATGTGAATGAACTTGGAAGCAGATCATCCAGCCCCAGTCGAGTCTTCAGAGACCGTAGTCTGGCCAATACCTTGCCTGCAAACTTACGAGAAACCCTGAGCCAGAATCTGGAACTAAACTTTCCAAGATTCCTGACCCTTAGAAACTGTGAGAGAGAATAAGTATTTGTGTTTTAAGCTGTAAAGTCTTGGGAGGTAATGTGTTCAGAAGCAATAGCTAACTAATATAGTATCTTTTGTCATGGGAATTTAAAATTCTGGTGTGATGAAAAAAATCCGTATCAAATATATGAATTTTTTGGTATTTTTGTGTTACCAGATAAATAAATTCTAGGCTTGAATTTATAAAGATATTTGTATATATTTTCTTTGAAACATTTTTCTCATGGATTCCTTTGTTATGTTGTACTTTCATATTGGTTATGGTATAAAAAAGGCTTTATATTTTTGTCAGATAATCTTGTTGAAATGTCAACAATATTGAAATATTTATTTATTTTAATACCTTCTGGATAGATTCTCTTGGAGTTTCTATGTAAACAAACATATAATCAGCAAATGATGACTATTTCATATATTCCATTCTGATAAATTTTAGAAGTCAGCTTTATTGAGATGTGATTTACATTTAAAAAATCAATCAATTTTAAAGTTTTATTGAGTTATGATATATGTGTACAGTGTGTTATCATCACTATAATCATGATTTGGAGTATTTCTGTAACTCCCAAAAGATCTCTAATTCTCCTTCGGAATCAATTCTTTCCTTCTTCCCTTGGCCTTTGACAACCACTGATCTACTTTTAACACTATAGTTTTTAAAATTTCTTTAAAAAATTTTATTTTATTGTAGTAAGAACACATAATATCTACCCTCTTAAATTTTTAAATGTACGTTGCAATATTGTTCACTGTAGGTTACAATGTTGTATAGCAGATCTCTAGAGTTTATTCGTCATGTTTTGCTGAAAATTTATGCCCATTGATTATTAGCTCCTAATTTCCTTTTCTACTCAGTCTCTGGTAACCTGCATTCCACTCTTTTGATTCTATGAATTGGATTATTTTCGATAAGCAGAATTATGCAGTATTTGTCTTTATGTGACTGGCTTATTTCACTTACTATAAAGTCCTTAAGGTTCATTCATGTTGTTAAATATTGCAGGGTTTTTTTCTAAGGCTGAATAATATTCAGTTGTGTGTATATTTTTATCCATTCATCTACCAATGGACATTCAGGTTGTTCCCACATTTTGCGTATTATTTAAATGTAATAGTGCTGCAATTAACATAGGAGTGCTACTATCTCTTCAAAATTCTGATTTCAGTTCTTTTGTGTAAATATCCAGAAATAGGATTGCTGGATCATATGGTAGTTCTATTTTTAGTTTTTTGAGGAACGTCCTCATTGTTTTCCATAGTAGATGCATGATTTTCAATTCCCGACAGCAGCACACAATTTCTCCACATCCTCACCAGTGCTTGCTATCTTTTGTTTTTTTGATAATAGCCATCCTAAATGTCATAAAGTAATAGCTCATTGTGGTTTTGATTTGCATTTTCTCAATGGTTAGTGACATTGAACATTTTTTCATATATTCATTGGTCATTTGTGTATTCTTTGCCCATTTATTAATCAAGTTATTTGTTTTCTGGCCCCTGAGTTGTAGGAGTTCCTTATATATCTTAGATATTACCCTCTAATCCGGTATATAGTTTACAAATATTTTCTCCCATTCTATCGATTATATTTCATTCTATTGATTTTTGTTCACTGTTGTGTAGAAGCTTTTCAGTTTGCTGTAGTCCCATCTATTTATTTTTGATTTTGTTGCCTATACTTATGGTGTCATATCCATGAAATCATTGCCAAGACCAATATCATAAAGTTTTTCTTCTATGTTTTCTTCTAGGAGTTTTACAGTCTCAGGTCTTACATTTAAGACTGTAATTCATTTTATGTTGATTTTTGTGTATGTTATAAGATCAGGATCTATTTTCATTTGTTATATGTGGATATCCAGTTTTCCCAATACTATTTGTTGAAGAGACTATTCTTTCCTCATGATATATTCTTGGCACTGTTGTGGAAGATTAGTTGTCTGTGTATTCTTGGGTTTATTTCTAGATTCCCTGTTCTGTTCTATAATTCGATATGTCCGTCTTTATGCTGGTACCACCCTGTTTTGATTATCGTACTTTTGTAATATATTTTGAAATCAGGAAATGTGATGCCTCTAGGTTTGTTCTTCTTTTTCAAGATTATTTTAGCTATTTGGGGTCTTTTGTAGTTCCATATGAATTTTAGAATTTTTAAAATTTCTTTTAAAAATGCTATTGGGATTTTTTTAGGGATTGCATTGTAGATCATTTTGGGTGGTATGGATATTTTAACAATATTAAGTCTTCTAATTTATGAACAGAGAATGTCCTTCCATTTATTTGTGTTTTCTTATAATTTTCAGTGTAGCAGTATTTCATTTCCTTGGTTAAATTTATCTCTGAGTATTTTATTCTTTTTGGTGCTGTTATAAATGGGATTGTTTCCTTAATTTACTATTCAGATAGTTGATTGCTAGTGTATAGAAATACAATGATGAACATACAGTATGTGGTCTTTTTGTCTGACTTATTTCACTTAGTACAGTGTTTTGAGATTCCTCTATTTTTAAGTATATCAGTAGATAGTTTTTTCTTATTGCTGATTAATATTCCATTATATGAACATACTGCAATCTGTTTATCCACAGAAGACTGGAATTGAATGGTTTGAAGTTGGTGGTTGTTATTAATTTGATGATTCAAATTCAAGTCTTTGCATGGACATATATTTTCATCTTTATTGAATAAAAACCTAGGAGTAGAAATGTGGGTCAAATGATAAGTACATGTTTTACTTTATAAAATACTGCCAAACTCTTTCCCAAATGGTTGTACCATTTTGCATTCCCACCAGCAGTTTATTTTAGTTCCAGGTGTTCCACATTCTTTCCAAAATTTGAGTTTTCAGTTGTTGGAATTTTATCTGCTCTAATGGGTGTGTAGGGGTATCTCATTGTGGTTTCATTTGCATTTCCCTAATGACTAAGATTGTTGGAGTGTCTTCCTTGTTTTATTTGCCATATGTATTTTTTCATTGGTAAATTGTCTATTTAAATCTATTGCCCGCTTAAAAAAATTAAGTTGCTTATATTCTTACTATCAATTTGTAAGAGGTTTTTATTAATATATTTTACATTTAAGTCTTTTATGAAATATGTGCTTTGTAAATATTTTCTCCCAACCTGTGGATTGATTTTTCATTTTCTTAACAGTATTCTAATAGTATCTTTTAAGGAGCAAAAAAATTTAATTTTGATGTAATCAAATTTGTCAAACTTTTATAATTGTGCTTTTTGTATCCTTTGAAAAAAAATCTTTGACTAATTGAAGGTTGCTAAGATTTCTCATTTGTCTTCTTCTGGAAGCTTTATAATTTTACTTATGCTTAGGCCTATATTCCATTTTAAATTAATTTTTATATATAGTGTGAGGTGTTGATTGAAGAGTATTTTTTGATTTCGATACTTGTGATAGTGTCATTTGTTGAAAAGACTCCTTTCTCCTTTGAATTGTGTTGATACCAATTAAAAATTAATTGACCACTGAGGTGTGGATCGGTTTCTGAAATTCCTATTCTGCTTCATTAATTTGAGATAAATATATTTTTTAAGCTGTCAAAGGATAAGAAGAAAATTAGAGAAGTCGCTTCCAGGGTAATATTTTCATAGGTTAAAAAATTTATCTCTTTAATCATTCTGGAAATCTTAGTTATTTATAATTTGAGATGAGAATCTAACTTTATTTTCTTCTAAATGTATATGTAATGATTGCCACTTATTGGTTATATTTCCCTTTTATTTGAAGCATTACCTTAAAAAATACATATATGTATCACAGTATACAAACACATATCAAATACATTTATTTCTGTTTTTAGTCTATCAGTTTTGTTCTGTTGCTCTGATTTTATATTCCTGTACACTATTCTGCACTAATATCATGGTCTTTTCATGTACATTACAGTAGTTCATATTTATGGTAGAGAAAATCCTCTTTAAATATTCCTCTTTTTCAAACATTTCTTGGCTATCATTTCACATTTACTCTTCCAACTGATCTTTTTGCATCTTGAAAAAATATATTGCTCCATGATTTTGTTCCTCAGTAGAGAATTGCTAACACTTTCCTTTTGAGAAGGGATATGATTGATTTTTTTCATCTTAGGCACAATGAGAGAAAAGGACTCAACAGGCTATAAAGGAATCAGGCAGAACAGGTTTGGGCATGCCTTCACAGTGTAAACAAATCTGTCTACAGATGTGGTTCTGAAATAATGCATTTAATAATAATCTGCTGTAATTGATGTGGTGTCCTATGGCCCCTAGGCATCCAAAGAACTATAACTCAAAGTGTGTTTTCCAAAGCAAAGGGCAGAAGGATTTAATAAAGACCAGAACTGTAGAACAGCTTGATTTCCTCCATTTCCTACCACATGATTCAGAAATATTGTGTAAAGTGTAAAATAAGTGAAACTAGAAGATGTATCAGATCTCATTAGAATTTCCTGATCATCTTATGAATGTAGAAGCTTCAATATTAATACCTATGAGTTGGTTTTCATTGGTCCATTTTCATCAATTCCCGAGTGACAGGTCTTAACACCAAAAGAAATTCTGACTGTTGCACTGAATCTAAAATTTTCTGGCATTTAATCAAACCTTCAGCATTATCTACAGTAATCTTTTGGGACATGCTTTTTCTTAAATGCTGTGCTACCTGGAATAGAAGTGAGTTCCCTGGCTTGAGATTCTAGGATATTAAATACAGGTGTGCATCTTTCATCAGGATAGATATCTACTAATACGATGATACATTGATAATCACCATGATGCATCTGCTGATGTCATCTACTTTTAGGTAAGGAGACAGCTGTGCTGTAACTCTGGTAGGTTATAATGCTATTTTGACTTATTTCAGTAAGAGAGGGACTTTGAGGAGGAGTACCAATGGGTGGGCCTGCAAGGTCACGGGATCAGAGGTAGTAGCAGCATAATTTACAAACTCCAAATACAGTCTGTGTCCAGGAAGAGATTTTTTTTTTTTTGCTTGATCTATTATTATTAACTTTTTTCCACTTTACAACATTATCTGTATATGCATATTTTAAATATCAGAATAATATTTTATTTTATATACATACCATAATATAGTTAATAAATATCTTCCTATTTAACTATTCCTAATGTTTTGCTTTTTCAAAAATTTAATGAGTATATTAAAACATATTATTAAATTGCTTAGCAAAAGTGTTTTACAATTTTTAATCCTACTAGCAGATGATATATGAAACTTGCAGTTTTAATATACCATCAACATAAGATTTTTAAATAAGTATTTTAATTTAATGAATAAACATTATTATTTTATTGTACATTTATATTACTATGAAGTTTAAGCATATTCATATATATTTATCACTTGTATTTCCACTTTTGTTCAGGCTATCACTGAAGAGCTATTATTTAATCTAGATTTAGAAGAATGAGTGAGAGTTTATAGGATAAAGAAGGGAGAAAGGATATTCCTAGCAGAGAGTGCCCCCAAGGATTCAACCAAGAGACTCCTGGAATTGATAAATGAATTCAGTAAAGTCTCAGGATATAAAATCAATACACACAAATCAGAGGCTTTCATATATGCCAACAGCAGTCATACTGAGAACATAATCAAAGACCGAATTCCCTTCACAGTAGCAACAAAGAAAATAAAGTATCTAGGAATATATTTAACTAAGGAGGTAAAAGACCTCTACAGGGAGAACTATGAAACATTGAGGAAGGAAATAGCAGAGGACGTAAACAGGTGGAAAACCATGCCATGCTCGTGGGTGGGCAGAATAACATCGTTAAGATGTCTATACTACCCAAAGTGATCTACAGATTCAATGCAATCCCTATTAAAATACTGACATCATTCTTCACAGATGTAGAAAAATTAATTTTATGCTTCTTATGGAACCAGAGAAGACCCCACATAGCAAAAACAATTCTAGGCATAAAAACAAAATGGGAGGTATCCACTTACCAGATTTCAAACTTTATTATAAGGCTGTAGTAATCAAAACAGCTTGGTACTGGCACAAAAATAGAGCCATTGACCAGTGGAACAGAACTGAGAACCCAAATATAAAACCATCTTCCTATAGCCACCTAATCTTTGACAAAGCAGACAAAAACATACACTGGGGAAAAGAATCCTTATTCAATAAATGGTGCTGGGAAAACTGGATAGCCACATGTAGAAG